>SNQJ01S0031014.1:158768-175761 GCA_010110895.2 Picea sitchensis | reverse complement strand
GAATACTTCATCTTTAGATTTTAAGAAATATATCCAGGTCTTACGAGAATAATCATCAATAAACGATACATAGTATACATACCCGCTAATGGAGGATGTTGGCATTGGGCCACACACGTCTAAATGGATGAGTTCCAATGCTCCTTCTACTTTGTTGTCCCTCTTTGGGAAGGGGTTCTTGATGTTCTTCCCTTGTGCACATCCATTACATATGTCTTCCTGATCAACCTTGAGTTCTGGTAAACCTGTGACAGCTTTGCATATGTATGGTAGTGCCTTGTAATTGTTGTGAGCCAATCTTCTATGCCAAAGTTCGCATGAGTTTTTGATGGCATGGGTCATAGCAGTTTCTGGGTGACCCTTCATCTTGTATAAACCATTTTCTTCACTTCCGATGACGATTTATTCATTAATGGTTTCTCCCTTAGCCCACATAAGAACTTCTCCATCTATGAAGGCAACTCTATAGCCTTTCTTGTCTAAAGCTGATATGGAGAGTAAGTTATTATTTAGGCCCGGTACATAGAGTACGTCCTTCATTGTTATTGAGTTTTCTGAATCAATCTTGTAGTTTGATTCTCCTATTCCCTTGATGGGATATTGATAATCATCTCCAAGAGTTACTTTCTCAGAAAACTTCTTTTCTGAAATACAAGAGAGAGTATTTTTCTTACCCGTCATATGCTTTGATGCACCGCTATCAATGAGCCATGTGTCTTCTCCAGGTGATACAGATCCTGAGAGACCTGAGATCAAGACATGGTCCTTAATCATCTTCATAGGTGGTTCTTCATCATCGACAATATGAGCATGTTGTCTTTTGTGCTTCCTCTTGTACTCTTCTTTTCTGACTGGACAATTGTTCGCCTTGTGTCCCATCTTATCACAAACCGTCATATGATTTGATGCACCGCCAACAATGAGTCATGTGTCTTCTCCAGGTGATACAGATCCTGAGAGATGAGATCAAGACATGGTCCTAATCATCTCTATAGGTGGTTCTTCATCTTCGCAATATGAGCATGTTGTCTTTGTGTTTCCTCTTGTATTCTTCTTTCTGACTGGACAATTGTTCGCCTTGTGTCCCATCTTATCACAATGATAAAGTATCAAGGATGACATCTCGTCCTTGCGTTGTCCTTTCTTCGAAAAATTTCTTGAATGCGATTCTTGATTATTGAATTTGTTTACTGCTGTTCTCTGTGATTCCCTTTAGCCGGGTTTCTTCCTTCCTCCTTTGTAGTAGTAGCTAGGCTTGATCATCGTCCCCAGGTAGTGCTTCACGGTTGGCTACCCTTGTCTCTTCCTGACGTATTCTTCCCATAGGCTTTCAAATTGTGGGGTGTTTCTCCTTTCACATACTGGATTCGATGAATATCCCAATGTATTGCGAGACCATTTAGGGCTGCCATTACAAATTCATCTTCTTGCCGATGGTGTCTCCAATTGCTTAACTGTTCTTTTATTTGTGATCTGGGAGAAATATTCTTGAATCATTTCTCCTTCGCGATCTTTGGTATTCTTGACCTGAGTTCTCAGATTCATCTTCCGATTGATGTTCTTCATATAGTCGCTTTAGATCATCAAAACATCTCCTTCTGGCCTTCTTTGACGCATACATACCTGATCGTGGTCTTGATTGAATCGGCACGATTCTCTCCGAGTTCCCCCATTGAGTCCTCCGACGTTTCAATTTCAATGCACATCTTCGTGTTCCTCCACTTCTTCTTTGAAAAATATTTCTAAGTCATTCTCAGTAGCGACGATCGCATCCTATACTTCCGTGCACGGTTGGTCTGGCGCTCTTCCAATTTCTCAACAAGTTTTGTGCTTACAGACATCTTGTACTTCTTCCTGTAACAAAATTGAAAAATGCCTAAAATCAAATCTTGATCTTTACCAGAGGTGCGCTTATCGAGGCGCAGTGAAATGCCCGGTGTCTTCGTGCACGAGAAAATCCAAATTTTACCCCTTCAAATCGGCCTCGCTGGATTGACCGGTGCTTCCGGGTACCGGGTTTTTCGTACTTTTGCAAACTAGGTTTCACCTTCCAGGATCTAGCCACCGAAGGTGCCTAGTGCCAAAATGATCCTTGGGGTGGGCACAACTTTCTAGGGTGATGAGTTGAAAATACCCCACTTTTCAAAACCCTACTTTAGGGTCCTGCATCAGTTGACGTTTCCTCCTTGCGATTGTGCTTTCCGTGTTGCCTATACCATGTTAATGCTTTATGCTATTATTATAGCTCCTTGCATTTCATAAAGATACAAGAGCATAATAAGAACAAGATCAACAGGAAATACATTCACAAGAGACACAACAACATTTATCCCGGAAACCCTCTAGGGGAAGAAAACCCGAAAAAAACTTCTTTATCATAAATAGACATACAATGTTCAAGAGATAACTCAACCAATACGGTAAAATTCCTCAAGAGATGTGCCCTTTTTCTTCTCTCACCAACTTGAAATTGTACTTTGCCTCATAAGATAATGAGTACTGAAGTGTGTCTAAGAAATGAGGTGCCGAATTTTATTTATATCAATATGGGTACCATGTGAAGAGTCACCATCCGGCAGGGCCAACCTCTCACACTACGTGGGTAAACCCACCTTGATCAATTTCGTCCTTTCTACGCAACCGCCGGGTCACTTCTTTATTTCACTTTGTATTGTCCACGACCAACCAAGCAAGGACGGTCCTGTACAATACCGACATTAGATTAATTCAACATTTCACCTAATAATAATTATAATGACATGATTAATCCTCAATGGGATTTAATCCAATAATAATAATAACATGATTAATCCACAATGGGATTTAATCCAATAATAACATGATTAATCCAATAATGGGGATTTAATCCATTAACAAAAATAATAATGTTTCAGCTACATTGATTTCAACGCTAAAACTCTAACTTTTTTGAAATCACCGCCTTGACAATCGACTAAAACCTTAAATTGACCTTTGAATTGAAAAGTGATGTTACCAATAGCACCAAATTTTTTTGGGGAGTTAAAATTACAACATTTTTTTTTTTTTGTTTCTTGCTAGCCATATTTTCCAGCATGTGTATTTGGGGAGGGACATCCATATTATTTTGAAAATTTATTTGTTAATTAATTTTTATATTTTTAATTTACATTAAAAATAAATAAACAAAAATACAAAATTCCACAAATAAGTTTAAATGAAAACACATTCTAATAATACAATACGCACTTTGGTGCCCTCGCCACTTCTCGTGACGCTTTTGCCAAGCCCAATCAGGTTGTTTCCACCTCCTCCCGTGACCGTGGTCCCCATGGGACGTGGTGGGAGGGGCTTTCAAGGATATGGATTCCCTTCGAGGGGGTTCATCTGCTCCGAATACTTCGATTGCTGAAGCCCCTGCAGTTTCTATCTAGATGCCGAAGGAAGCACTTGTGTATTCCTCTCAGCTCAGCAAGTTCGCCCTTGTTTGCAGGTTTAACGACTTTTGGCCGAATCTGGTTGGTCTTCGCTCCTGGATCGACTCCCAATGGTCCCCGCTTCTTGTGGGTGAGGTTTCAGTCTGCCCCTTTGCGAAGGGTTTTTTTTCACAGCGATCTTTGATTCTTCAGTTGAAAGAGACTTGGTTTCCAAATGCGGTCGGTTCCGGGAAGATAGGTTGTCCGTAAGTACCGCGGACCCTCGACTTTGATCCAGCCTATCGCACCTCTATTTCTTCTCGCCCGGTTCCGGTGCATCTCCACACTTCCCCCGTGACTTCTTTGGGGACAACTTTGAATCTATTGAAATGGTATAGGAGTTCTCCTCTAGTGCCTCAAGTTGCCCCCAATCAACTCCCACCTGCCCGATTCGTAGATGGACTTCAACAAGGGTTTCACAGCAGAAATCATCCTCCTCGGAAAGAACTACTCTTGGACCTAGAAGATCGATTTCGAGAACCTATGTTTCAGATGAAGGGTTTGTTTTGAAACAGGGAACATAGCCCGGAATTGTGAGAATTCATCCGGAAAAAGAAGATCACCTCCAAGCCAAAGGCCCACTTGGTGGACAGAAAGGCAACCAGAGAAGCAAGCTGAAGCAAAGACCTACCGTCAAGTCAAGGGGAATCCGCCTCCCATTCCCAAAGAACCTCAAGCTAAGGGGAAGACCCGCTCTAGCAAATTACCCGTGTCTTCAAGCCCAACCCGCCAGGCCTCAAGTCACGATATTGCTGAGGCGTAAGAAGCTAAGCTCAACCCAAAATTCATAACCGTATCAAAGCAAATGAATGCAGACGTAACAAAAAAAAACGTCTATCAATGGAAAGATAACACGGTCGTATCCGCTCAGCTGAAATAGCTATTAGGTTAGCGTTACCTCTGACCGGAAAATACATGCGTATCCAAGAGCAAGAAAGAAAGCTCCTGCCGCGCAGAGACCTTCAAAGGAAGTCCCTCGGCCATTTTCTAACGATTCGTAAGTTCGCCAACACCCTAATACAAATCCTCTAATCAAGCGACAAACAAATAAAAAATAATAACAATAGCAATAAAAAATTAAGTTGAAAAAGAAAAGGAAAAAAAAAAACAAAAAAATTGAATTAAAAACAAATTAAAACAAAAAAGTAAAAATAAAAAATAAATAAATGAAACCCCTAAACCGAATTTTAAAACAAAAACAAAATCTACAATACAAAATCTTGAAAAAAATTACAAAATATAGTTGTAAACAAATCTCTAAAAATAACACAAAAAACGAAAAAAAGAAATTACAAAACAAATGAATTAAAAATTGTTTTGAACGTACTGGTGGAGGGGGGGCCATTCTTGAATCGCCCCTCCACCCTAATGCCACCATTTTTTATTTCCTCTTCGGGCTACCACCACCTTTCCTTCCCTAGTCTCTCCTCCTCCCTTGACCCCCACTTCATCTTCCCACTCCTCCTCTTTCCTCCCTCATCTCCACACTCCACTCCCCCATGCCACCCATAGACCAATTCCAACAACAAAGTATGGAAGGGAGGGGACTAGGCAGGAGGGAGAGGGAGTGCAATAGTTGGGGAAGTACCGGATCAGTGGAAGCGCGGCGTTAGGATTGTAGAAATGTCAAACGGGGTGGAGAGAGAGGGAGGGTATTGAAAGAGAGAGAGAGAAAAAAAAAACACATTTTTTTTTTTTAATTTTATTTTGTTGTAATTTTGTTCTTTAATTTTAATTTTAATTTGTTTCCAACCATAATGTTTTTTTTTATTTTTGGTTTTATTTATTTTTATTATTATTTGTGTCGCTTGTTTAGCATTTTAAAGTTATTATTATTATTATTAGTTGGCTACTTTTTTTTTGGGTTATTATTTTTCTAGGATTTTAATTCAAAAATTTGGTTATTATTATTATTTTTAAAATGTGCTTTTTTCTCATTTTAAACTTGTTTTTATGGTTTTTTATCATTTATTTACTTTTAATGTAAATTAAAGAAATCCCAAAGGGTTGGATCTAATGGTGGAAAGCAGGGAGTTTTTTCACCGCTGGGCAAGGTTCACCGTGAGGGCTTTACTCGGAGCCATGGGGACACCTTGAGGTAGTGTCTAACGCAGGGAGCCAGCACCTGCAGATACCATATTAATGGTAATGCGACCCGCACACATAAGTGGATCAAAGCCCACCCCCACGTCATCCAATTGAGCCCAAAGGTTAGATCCAATGGTGAAAATCGAGGGAGTTTTCAAATCAAGCAGGCAAGGTTCACCTCGTGAGGGCTTTTACCGAGCCACGGGGACACCTTTGAGGTAGTGGTCTAACGTGCAGGGAGCCAGTAACTCCAGATACCATATTAAATGGTATCGTGGACCCGTGGCACAATATAAGTGGATCAGCCCACCCCCATGTCCTTTCAAATTTAGTCCCCGAGGTGTAGGTGGGACAATCGTAGACCTGAAAGTGTGTTGTTGCCACTCGTGTTGCCAGTCACGCCTTAAACTCAAGGGACAAAAAATCCCAATCTTCATGTTAAGGGGGTTGGTGTGGCTTAGGCCTAAAAGCATCCTCTGGGTGATTTGATCAAGATAGATGCCCCGAAGCTCAGCTGCCACAAGTTAATCAATGACACCGTGTCCCCACAAATTAACAAAAAATGTAAATTAAAGAAAACTAATTAATAAATAAATTTTTCTGGCGATAGTTCCGAGAGTCAATTTTAAATTTTAACTATGAGGGTACCGCCGTCAAAGCCAATGATTTCAATCAATATTTTTAACTCCAAAAACTGGTGCTACTGATAGCATCGCTTTTCTTGTGAGGATTAATTTTAAGTTTTAGTTCAATTGTCAAGGCTGCGATTTCAAACAAGATATAATTTTAACCACCCCAAAAAAGGGTGCTACCGATATTGCCACTCTTTATTCAGAGTTGGATTTGTTTTGACCCAAAAATATGCGTTTTTAAATAAGTTCTCGCTTTGAGGTCACAATTCTCATCAAATTGGTAACTATGTTAATACTACACAATAAGAAGTGCTGGTGACAAATGGGTTAGTAGAGCATTATAAAGAAATGGATCACATAATCGACATTTGAGGAATTACACATGCACAAGAGATCCCCTGGAGGAAATCTTGGATGGCCCATAATCTGCAAATTCTTACTCTCACTTTGGTGCATGTAAGGAATTTTTGAGTTCAAAGTGTTTAGAATATCTAGTGGGTGATACCCCATCTAGACTAAAATGAGAAGATCTCAAGTCTAGAATATACTTTAACAACCATTCCCCATGATGACCTCTTATTTTGATGCACAAAGGAAAGGCTTTTGGCAAATTTGCTTGCTTACTAGCCTTGGTATCTTTTAGAAGAGAAATTGACCCTATAACATGTTTGATGCTAGACTTGGAATTGGGTGCCTTGGGGCACAATTGAAAACCAAAGTTGATTCATCCAACAAAAATGGTTGGTTATTTTATTGAATTAATGAAACTAGCTCTAATTGTTATCTCATAAAGTTAGGCTTGAAAACTATTAAAGCTTGATGGGAGGACTTCCAATGGAATAATGCCAAGGCCTTTAAGAAGTACAAACTCGTTGATGGCCACATGTGGCTCTGTCACAAGCCTATATTAGATGGCTAGCTAAATAAGATTTAGTAGCTCAAATCTAAACAAATGACCATTTCTTCCTATTTTGTAGCATATAGAAATCTTTGGTTGAACCCTAAAATGTTTATTTCGCTTGGCCACTCATTATCGGGGGAGATGATTTTTGTAACAAGTTGGTTTATGAACCTTATCAGAAAAGGTGTTTAAGATTTTTGGGTCTACCTCATAAAGGAAATTTAGGTCGAGGGATGCCAAGTTTGCCTAGGATTGGGTCACAAAATTATGTGGTCAACTCCTCTCTTTGCACATATCCCAAAAAGTTGTTTTAATAGGACACAATCTTCCTAGGGTTATTAATTTATGCATAGCATGAGAGTTAATTAGAGTTGAAGTCTTATTTCTCAGTTGGAAGAAAAAAATGATGTCGTGTTTTATAAGGCACGCCTTGTGAAATTGATTTCCTAGTATGAAACTCTCTAATTTATACCAATATGTATATGCATATCACTATCTAGATTATCAATATAGAATTAGATGTGAAACACCTACACTGACCCACAGAGTATTGGGAGGATGTTACTTGTAGAATATGTAGGGATCCACTTATTGATTCCCTAGCCCATTTTTGGAAATCCCAAAGGTCTGGCGAAAGGCCATAATGGAGAGTTGGTCAAATTCTTCGCAAGAGGAGGGACTGTCTCCATAGTTGGACCCCTCCTCTACAACACCAAAATGACAAGTTCTTGTGACTTTACCTTGCTATTTTCACAATAAATAAGTATTTCAAGGAGTCCAAGGAGGGTAATGAAGGTTGGGGGTTTGCCCACCCTACATCTAAATCCACCTAGGGATGGTTGAAGTACCATCCACAAGGACAATAATGACCCCCTACATAAAGATGGGCTCATCTCGTCAATTGCTTGAGTTATGACTATTGATGTTTGGATTTTAGATGTGTGTCAAATGGTCAAACCTTATTGGTGTTTACGACTTAACAACATATTGGCTACTTCTAACATTATTATATGTCCAAGTTATATTTTTACCTTCTCTAACGCTCTTGAGTGATTTTGATAGCGAGGCTTTTAGAATTCTAAACTAGCTCGTGGTGTTACTATGCACCCCACCTTTCTATATAAAATGCCCAAAATGTCTTGTTTACATAAATAGTCAAAGGAGACATTTTATTATATATATATAGTAGTTGGTGTAATTGTCAATTGGTTACAGCTCGAGTTGTTTTCAGAAAAAGTTGTTACCCTTCCCACCTAAGTTCAAATCCACATTATGACATGTTTTCTCTTAGTGGGTCGATTTTCTCTTAGTGAATCGATTGTTGGTGAGATATATATTATCTAATCATGAGTTGTTGACCTACCCTTGTTCCTTGAAGAATTTAGGGTTGACCCTGGCTACCATCCTTGGAATGAGGGTAAATGCCTCAATGGTTGCCCCCGGGATATGTTACATGGTAAAAAAAAGAAAAGTAGTTGGTGATATTATATATATATATATAAGACAATGCTTAATGAGTTAAAAAAAACATGGAATAATGGCGATGGTTAGGGCTACTTGGTATAGGGCGTTCACTCTAGCTGGGGTCCTGTAGTCACTTATTGATATCTGCGCATGAGTAAGAATGGACGGTTATAACCCATTGGTTGACTATTTTGATGGTTTTTTGTCAGAGACATAGATCTTCTCAAATCTATCGTTTAATCCCAGTAGATTTTTTACAATGGACAACGTTAGCTCACATCTGGTAAGGTCATGTGGCCCGAGGTCCCCCCGGTCAGGTGGACGTCAGGAGATCACATCTCCCATTTGTTGCAATCCCATTTCATGATCCTCCAATATGGATCGGGTACTAGTGTATTTAAGTCAGCAGGTGATCTCCTTGGGGGAATCATCGAGGGCTCTGACATCACACGATCATTCACTAAAATTGTTGGTAGAGGCGAATAGGCTTCCATTTGGTCATGGTAACATTTTTAAAGGGGTTGGACTTGTTATCGCACAAGTTGTAGGTTGGGAAAATCCCGACCCAGACCTATCCTTTGTCACCTCATATAGGTATTCCTATCACTTTAGAGGTGAAGTGATCACCTCAAGGGGGGAATCCCAGGTGACCCTAGGGGGAAATGAGATGGAAAGTGGTACTTATGAATGGATGCTCCTATAGGTCAAGTTTCTAAGTGGAATATGGCTTTGATGGCACATCTCGGAAGTGGTGTAAGGTTCCCAAGTCTTTAGGACTTGTAGAAAGTGTTTATACCTGCCTGAGACACATGAAAAGTCAATTGTATGAGGTGTATGTCAAGTGGAAAAGCAAGTTAACATTGTTGTCCCTATTTACAACAGTCAACAAAAATACATATCAACAAGTAAATAGTTGTTAGAGCTGCCAAACAAATGCTAAAAGTGTAACAAATGATGCAAGAGGTAAGCTAGCTAAACACTAGTATAACTTAAGTAATAAAGCATAGACTTTAGCATCAATGTAAGGTTGTTATAGACAAGTATTGCAGAGATGTATTTGCAGCCTTATGGATGTAGGAAACAAGTTGTTATAGCAGAACATTCAGCCACCAAAACTTGCAAAGAATCCACCCAAAAAATGCACTAGGGCTAGTAGATTATGCTGGTAAACTCTTAGCAAATTCTGACAGTTGGATTGTGAGTTATTTAGACATTTGTTTAGGGTTTGTTGTAGCCCTAATGGCTACAACATTAAACTTATTACAACAGAAAATTGTTTGGCTAAAAGAGGATGCCCTTAGGGCACAATAATGCTTATAACATGTAGAAAATAATCCAACTTGAACAAATCCAATATCTCTCAAAATCACGTTTACCAATGCAAACAATTTATTTCTCCAATGCAATAAAATATTAGTGCCTTGCCAAATGGGTTGTGGAGTCTTCTTGTATTAGGTTAGGACTACTAAATCTCAAGGGGTGTAATCCATTTTACTCCCTTGAGATAGAAACCCTAACAAGGTAAAGTCTAGGAGGGTGTAAACCCTTTTACCCTCCTAGCAACCTTTGCAATAGCCTTTTCAACAAACAATAATGATAAAACTTGGTGGAGGTTGTAAATATTTATACTCTTTCAAGTATCTAGCCACTAACAAGCATGGAACAAGACAAAAAACTAACAAAGTGCATATTTTCCGTACCAATTCCAAGAAATGCCAAGACAAAACCCTAGTTACCAAGCAAATTTTCATCACCAAAACAAAGAGAAAGAGCCTCAAAGAGTAGTGCACCACTTCACTTCATTAGACAAGAGAAAACCATATCACAAGAGAGCACCACTTGCCACTCTTCATTGGACAAGAGAAACCATATCACAAGAGACAGAGAGAGAGAGAGAGAGAGAGAGAATCTTCCCAAGAGGGATGCAAATTTCAACCAAGCACCCCCTCTCACAAGAGGGAGAGTTTATGATCCAAATGAGATACAAATGATCTTTATTTACACAAAACCTCCAACAAACAGCTCCACACACCTAGGGTAAAACATAAGATAAGGGTCAAAAACCCTTATCTTCCCCTTTACAAAATAATATTATTTAATTCATACTTTTGCACATAAAGGAAATCCTAAAAACTGACGATGCCCTCCCTTTGGGGTGCAACTTTGGCAATCAGAGGTAAGTTGTTGGAGAAGGAGATGGTGAGTTAGGCCTCCAAAGGCCGAGTTTCCTTGATCCAAGCCTCTTCTCCAAAATACATGGCTTCCTTCCTTCAAAAGCTGGCAGTCATCAATCACCACCAAACTTCTAGCCCCTATATAGGTGACATCAACCCCTAAAGATGATGTTTTGTTTTTAGGCGTTGTCTTGGGTGGTAGGGGCTAGGTGAGGTCCTCCATGGTCTTATAGGCCTCCAAAGGCACATATCCATCATCCGACATGTGGGCCCTAATATCCAACATGTGGGCTTCAATCTGCAGCCCAAGTTGTGGGCTTATTCTTCAAAATCTGTCCACTAACTAGGTCTTAGAAAGACAATGAATATGCCCTACATGGATCTCAAGTCAAATGCATAATTGTTAGTGAATAAAATCAATAAAAGAGCCATATAAGAATGTACATCCAAAGTCCTAATTCTCATCAAAATAAACTAATGCTCAAAGACCCTATGCAATTTGTCGAATTTAGATATGGGAGGGGTGTATTGGTGACCTATTGGGTGAATCAGACCTCAAGTTTAGGGGTGTTTCAAAAGGGTAACTCCTTCTAAGTCATGTATATGAGGTTTCATGGATGGGGGAAATTTTGGGGTACCCTTTGGGCACGGGGTTCATGACATACAAGGGTTTTAGTGTCTCATTTATGGGTGCCTTTATAGAGGGTGTGTTGCACCTTCGTTTTCACTGCAACCTTTTTCCAAGCCCATTTATTGCCTTTTATTTTTTTAGGATGTTTCCAGGTTGAAGCCAAAGTGGGGCTTCTACCTAAGCATGAAAAATTGTGCCCACTTCGACTCTACCCTGGTCACATCATGCTTCCCCAAGTTGAAAACATGTGTGAGGCTTCTACCTAAGCAATAAAAACAATGCCCACACATGCTCCACCTTGGTTGGCATTTTGTTATTAGTTATTTTTTACAGGTCCCATTAGTTTCTTATGAGAGACAATTCATTGTCCTCGGGATTCCTAGGATAGCATCTAGAAGGTTAATGATTGGCTTCTATATTTTTCCAGCTACAAGCCTCTCGACCTTCAACCCCTTCTTCCCATGAAATGAGGGACAACCCCTTCTTGGGTCAGTACACCCGAAAATCCCAAAAGGTATGGAGATGAGGGGATGAAGTGTGGAAAATGATAAGTATGGTTGGGAATAGCATTATGACTCGTCAAGAGGACCTCCCAGTAGAAAAAATATCCCTAAGGATGACCCACTCACTAGGGAGCAATGTCAACAACCAAAGTTAAACAATGCAAAGAGCATAAAGTCGAAGCAAATGTCACATAATGCAAAGCAGTAATAGATGCAACAAACTCAAATGCTTCAAATATTGAAATGACACTCACCATACTACCTGACGTGTACTTCATGGAGCAAGACCCAATGTCTTCCAGAGGCCAACTGATGTGGTGGATACCATCGTGATGCACCGGGAGTTGTGGTGGTGAAGTGGGTCTTTGTCTGTGCAAGTGGACACTGCTAGTCAAGCTGTCTCTTGGTACTCCATGTCTGCAACCTGAGGGCCTCGAGACATCATCTCCTTAGTTATCCCTAGGAGTTGGGGATAACATGACCGACTGTAAATTCTCCTAGTTACACAGAGGGATGGAGATGTAGTGAGTATCCAGACTAGGTCTAGAAAGAAACGTAAAAAAACTATTAAGTCAAGGGGTGGTGATGCTATTTTAGTGGTAGGGGAAGATCCTAAAGTTGCTCAGTTCTCGGAGTTGGAAGGTCGTCCTTTAGTTGGGAAGTTTGTTRGTAGAATGTAAGCGAAAGAGGTAAACTTGTGGATGGAGAAGGAACGTGGTTCGATTCTAAGTTACATCCCTATATGTCATATGCTCTCGCATGGGTGGATGGGGGTCATTTTTAGGTCGAAGGCAAATGTAGAGTTCATTTTAGCTATTCAATGGTATTGGGACCATCATTTGTTCTGTTCCAAACCGTGGCACCCTTTATTTGATGTCAATGAGGAAATTTTATCTAGCATGCAAATATGGATTAAACTCCCCAACCTGCCCCTCCAGTTCTGGTCGGATGCAGGGTTGAAAGCGATAGGCGAGGTTCTGGACTCTTTCATTACTGCAGACAAGAGGTATAAATCGTCCAAACATCAATTGGTGGCACATATACTTGTGGATATTAATCCAAGGCATGGATTATTTGAATCCATGGATATTGTATTGGGTGACAAAACTTTTACCCAACAACTGGACTATCTAAATATGTCATTTTGTTTCTCTCGTTGTCATCGGGTTGGTCATCTGCATGTTGATTTTGGTTTGGTGTTTCGTAGGTCAAGGAATTTTGGGGATCGTGAAGGGTCATTGGATCGTCTAGACAAGCCTGCTTTAATTTTGAATGAGAAGTTGCCATCGAAAGTAGTCTCAGACAACTTGGGTGAGTTTTTAGGCATAGACTCAGAGGAGGTAAAGGATGCTTCTCTTCCAAAAGTACAGGATGTTAAACCTATGTGCACTTTTGAGTAGAATGAATCGGGCATTGATGTGTCTTATGTCTTAAACAAGATGATTGGATATATGGGTCTTTCCTCTCCTCAGCACCAAAAGTTAGAAGTTATTTGAAATTCAAGCACTTTGGATATGCACGTTTTAGGAAAGTCTACAGCCTTAAACCCTTCCAAACCTTTAAAAAATTCCTCTCTTTTTTATATTGATTTGACAGATGGGGTGGGGGTGGAGACCTCTAATATTACCACATGGGTAGAGTCATTTCTTGTCATTTCTGTGAGATTGAATGATAATTTGGGTTCAGGTGTTATTCCCCATGTTAGTAGTGATTCTGTCAATGGGTCCTTCTCCTTGTCAGGCTGACAATTGGTCGGACTCTCGGTCCAGTTCTACTAGACATGAGCCTTACCTTCTTCGTCCTTGTGGTCATGGTTGTGTTTTATCCTAGGGTTTAGGATTGGATTGAATCAAAGAAATATTATAGTCTAAAGTTGGTTAAAAGTCGTCCATTAAACATGCACATGAGCGTGCATCAAGAGAAGTCTTCCAGGGGAGGCCAAAGCTAATTATAGGGGTCCTTAGAGCAAGGATGACCTCAAAAATGGTTATCCCAAGATTATTATGTCCATCAACATCAATGGCTTAGGAGGGAAAGCCAAAAAACTATCCCTCTGCAGTATGTGTGATTCGTCAAAACTTGATATACTTATTATACAAGAAACTTTGGGGCATTTTGAATCTTTTTCATTTGGACTTGAAAGGGTTTTCTTGGTTGGAGCTTTGTTGGCATAGACTCTTTAGGCCTCTCTGGCAAACTTAGAACTGGCTTGTCCCCCAAAATTAATCTTACTAACTCTTTTTCCATTGCCTCTAGACTTTTCATAGAGATATTTTGCAACGAATTGAACCGTTCACTGAAATTCCTTCATATATATGGACCATATGACAGGAAGGTGGCTTACTAGGAAAAATTATTCAGAACCAATTTCATAATTGATGACAATATAATAATTCGCGGCGACTTAAATTTTATGGTCAACAAGGATGAAATTTGGGGTAATATGGGCCGCGAGGAGAAATTGTCAATTTTTTTATTGATAAGATGGAGAGTTGCAAATTGGTTAATGTGGAACCAAATCAGTTGAGGCCAACTTGGTTTTATAATAGGTGCGAGGATGAAGGTATCCTCAAAATATTAAACTGATTTTTAGCACATGAATGCCTGCAACAAGAGATTGGAGACTATCAATCCTGGGTGGGATTGATCTGGTGTTCCGACCACTGGCCTATTTTCCTTGAACTGGGTCATTCTCAAGGGAAACCAAGATCACCATTTAAATATAACTTTGGTCAGGTGGATTTAGAGGTGTTTAAAAATATGGTAGATTCAAACTAGGCACCCTTTAGTTTGAAGAGGGATATGTCAACTAGTGTGCATTTTGTTCAAAATCTCCAGAAGTTAAAGAAGGTCTCTGCTTGGGCCAAGAATTGTCGATTGTCGATTGTCAATTGAAAAAGATTTAAAATTGGTGAAAAAAGATCTTGAAGAGTTGTATGATTGTGTGAAAGAAGGGTTCTATATTATTCTATAGCTATGGATCGATGCAAAATTATGGAGTCAAAACGATACTCAATTCTGCTGGAGCAAGAACAAACCTGGAGACTCAAGAGCAGGGCATTATGGATTGAGGCGGGTGATCAACACAATTGTTTTTCAAATTTTGCAAATAGCTGAAAAAATTATAACTCAATTTGGGAACTAGAGGATCCCTCATGGAACAATAAAATGGGTTTTGACGAGTTAGCCAAATTGGGGTGGATCATTTCAAGGGGTTGTTTGCTAAATAAAAACAAGAAAAGGTAGGGGAAATGATGAAGCTTATAACATTATTTCCAAGATTGGTTGATCCTGCTGAAAATAGGGAATTCTTCATAGAGGTAACAAAAGAGGAGTTAAGTGGGGTTATGAATACTTTTAAAAAGGAGAAGAGTCAAGGGCCTCATGGTTGTACTGTAGACCTTTACAAGGATTTATTTGACTGTGTGGGGGAGGATCTTCTCAGAATGGTGGAAGAAATAAGAGTTGTGGGAAAGTTAAAGTATAGTATCAATTCTACTTTTTTAGCCTTATTAAAAATTCAGACTATCCATCCTCCTTTGATGATTCCAGGCCCATTGCACTATGTAATTGTCAATATAAAATCTTGGCCAAGATCGACATAGCTATGTGGTTAAAACCCTTGTTATCCAATTACATTTCTCAAGAACAATTTGGGTTCCTGAAAGGCAAATTCATTCATGAAGCAATAGGATCAACCCAGGAGGGAATTCACACCATTAAAACTCAAGAGAAAGAGGTGTCATTAGTAAAAATCGATTTATCAAAATCACACAATAGACTCTCTTGGTTATATCTTCAGCTTTTGCTTTTGCATATAGGATTTGAATTGCAGGTAGTTAAATGGATTATGGCATGTGTTACTACAATCTCTTTTGCAATATTGATTAATGGTGTGAGGTCCTCTTTTTTAAAATCAGGTCGGGGACTCAGACAAGGTTGCCCCTTGTCTCCTTTACTCTTCCTTCTAGTAGTGGAAGGTCTCAGTCGGGCTATAACATAGGCCATGAGGACACATTCTTTTTAGGGAATTAGTTTTGAAAGTATGGTTAGACTCATACATCTTTTATTTATTGATGATATACTGATATTCTATTGATGTGTAGTTGTATATTGCCTTGTATTGAATTTTTTTTTACCCTTTTCAGTGCAACGACCGATATGACCATAAATGTGATTAAATCTGATGTATAGTTACCATATGAAAAGGAAGAATCCATGACTCTATTGTCAAACATGTTTCATTTTACTATCAAGGTATTAAAAGAAGGGTTACAATATATGGGCTTTACTATCAAGCCAAACAAGTATGGAATAACAGATTGGTCTTGGATTATTTCAAAGGTGGAGCAGAAAGTCAACCACTGGTGTAATCGATGGATTTCTAGAGGAGGTAGACTAGTACTCATCAAGATAGTATTGGAGGTGATACTAGTATACTTGCATATTTTGACCTTGATCCTAAAAGGTATCGTTTATCAAATAAATAAAAATTGCTTCAATTACCTTTGGAAAGGCAGGTTGGTATATAAAGGTTCTCACCTTGTAAACTGGAGAATCCTGTCTAAGCCAAAATTTATGGGCGGTTGGGGGTGAAAGGAGGGTGTGTTGTTTGGGAGTGCTTTGACAACCAAGTCGTTGTGGGTATTTTTGACACAAGATAGTCTTTGGAGACAAATCCTCATTGATAAGTATATTTCCCCATAGACAATGGTGGATTGGATTCATCAAAGGAATAAATCCCATCCAAATGCTTCAATGCAATGGAGGGCCTTAGCTCATGCATTCCCTGTGATTGGTAGATCCCTTGCTTGGAAATTCGAGAATGGAGCACAAGTGAGAATAGGCTCAGATGTTGTATTGTTTCCAATCGATCTTTTAGTGCATTGATCATGGTCGAATAACGCACCCTTGTATTTGTCTTACTCGTGTGAATGAACAAAAAATGGTTTCATAAGAGAATCTATCGAGAAACACAAGAGTTCTAAAATAAATAAACTAAAACTTCAAACATCTTCCTTGTTGTCTTATCTAAAATGTGTGAGATGAAATGATCCTTCACAAAATCAATAATGATTATCTTCACCTTGGCTTCCTTCTTCCGATGAGCAACCAACTATGTTGGATCAACAAGTTACAAAATCT
>SNQJ01S0031014.1:130282-153077 GCA_010110895.2 Picea sitchensis | reverse complement strand
TATATATATATATATAATTATTCTCACACATATATATAATAGTTATTTAATATTATATTACATGTTAATTATAAGGCTAAAACTAAATAGTGAAAGAATTATTTTTCTTAACCCACAAAGACCTTCATCAAGGGTTTAATTGGCCATTGATTGAGGTAATTTGAAAATATCCTCATTAAGCTGTCGATTGAGCTTTATAAAAACCTTTGATCGAGCTAAATTGCTCAATCTGGGGTTTAAGATCTAAAACCCTAAGTCCCTTGCTATGAGATTTTCCAGGATGTGAAACCCTTCATCTCATTCATCTTATGTGGCAGAATTGATGTCACTGGATTCATCAAATAATTCTCTATCCAATGGTGTATCATTTTCACACTTTTGCTTTTATATTATATTTTAAATTTAGCTTCTTTTAAAACTTATACTTAAAATTTGTGAAAAAAAATCAATAATATAAAAACTACATAACCAAAAATATATGAAATATATGTGAGATCCCTACAGATGTTTCCTCTTCAAAAGGATATTTTTAGTTTTTCAAATTATGTAAACAACAGAGAAAAAATGAAAGGAACACAAAAATTATAAAATGTGATTCAAATATTTAATCGATTGGTTTCAAAAAATAACAAAAAACATAATTTTCCAAAAGAAATTAAAAAATAAAATAAAATAAGTGGGATTTTCTACATTCTATGTAATTCATACTAATATATTTTGTTCTCAAAGGAACAAAAGTCACTTGTTAACTTCTTCAGAAATGGAAATTTGACACATTAAATAACATTAATATTTTTGGAAAGAAAAATCATTGGAAAAACAACACAATCACTTAAAAATTGCTTTTTTTTACGGCACATCAAAATTCACAAAGTGTATATAAATTTTGAGAGCTTCAATTTAAAAAAATATGTAAAATGTTAAATTTTCATTACTACATTTCACTAAAAAGTGTTACCCTTCTTCATGGATTCACTCCAATACTTTGATTTCATTGATCAATGAACTAAATAGGGATTGGACCTAGTAGATACAGAGGTATGTAGATAACAAAATTAATGTAAAAAAGATGGAAGTATTTTGTCACTTTTATCATGATACCTCTATGTAAAACATGGGTCTATTTTCTAAAGACAGTTGAAAATTTTATGGAACAGTTACCCCTGTTCCATTGATACAATCCTGTTCCAGTTTTTGAACTGGGGTAACTGTTCCAAAAGCCAGTTTGACCCCAGTTACCCCTGTCATGATACCAAAAGCCAGTTTGACCCAGTTAAATCTTTGTGAGACACTGAGTCCACAAAAGTGGATTGCATCATTATCCTATCCTTCTTATTAAGTATCACTAACAAATAGATACATACATACATATATAGAGAGAGAGCGCATCCACTTGGAAAGAATTCAAGGATGGAGGATACAAATCATCCACAGGAGTTCGGAGTTCTCCAAATCCACAAAGGAATGAAATCTCATTAATCTCCAAAAAGCAGCAAATCCCAAATCAGTACACTCCGCANTCAACAAATGTCGAACTTGAGTTCAGGTTGATAGCTCTAATGTTGACATTGGTAGAAGGGCACAAAGTTGTACCTTCACCCTCTAGTTTCGACAACTTAGATATTTGTCGCTTTAAGTGCTATAAGAATTGAATCAAAAAGTGACACTCAACACACTAAATTCCCTTGGTTCTAACTTACATTATAGGTTCTATGAGAGTTGTGTGCTTGATAAACAATGGGTGAATCCATGAAGTTGGGTAACGCTTTTTGGCAAAGCAGAGCATAGAAAAATGTTTTTCATAGTCTCGATAGAGGTAATTTAAAGCGCTCTATCAAGCACTTAAATGAACCCTTGATCAAGGGTTCTTGACAGAGGCAACAAACTGTCAATCAAAGTGTGAGATTGGGTTAAGTAAACCCCCAATCAAGTTGTAGAGATTGATCAAGATAAATTTTTTAAATAAATTTATGAATGTGGAGTGTTCATTATTCATTATGTATTATGTTAAATTCTTATGCTCTATGAGCATATGAATATATTGAAAACATATCTACATACACACACATGTAATACGTAATTTATATATAATAATATACAAATAATTATATATATATATATATATATATATATATCCAGGCTCTCGACGTTTATTTGAATATAATTCTCTGCGGGTTTCTGACAGGTCTCTTTTTTGTAATAAAGTATACATACAAACTTTTCTGTATATAGTGGGGTTGCTTTACTGTCACCATAGTTGGGCTATGGTTCTTTTTCCAGCAATACATACTAATATGCATCTACAGAATGTAATTTTATTTCATAGACGAAATAAAATTATGTTTTTTTTCCGAAAAAAATAAAATATATATATATATATATATATATATAATTATTCTCACACATATATATAATAGTTATTTAATATTATATTACATGTTAAAACTAAAACTAATATATATATAGCTAAAACTAATAGTGAAAGAATTATTTTTCTTAACCCTCAAAGACCTTCATCAAGGGTTTAATTGGCCATCGATTGAGGTAATTTGAAAATATCCTCATTAAGCTCTCGATTGAGCTTAATAAAAACCTTTGATCGAGCTAAATTGCTCAATCTGGGGTTTAAGATCTAAAGCCCTAAGTCCCTTGCTATGAGATTTTCCAGGATGTGAAACCCTTCATCTCATTCATCTTAGGTGGCAGAATTGATGTCACTGGATTCATCAAATAATTCTCTATCCAATGGTGTATCATTTTCACACTTTCGCTTTTATATTATATTTTAAATTTAGCTTCTTTTAAAACTTATATTTAAAATTTGTTTTCACAATTCCAAAGGTGTTTGAAAAAAAATCAATAATATAAAAACTACATAACCAAAAAATATGAAATATATGTGGGATCCCTACAGATGTTTCCTCTTCAAAAGGATATTTTTAGTTTTTCAAATTATGTAAACAACAGAAAAAAAAAATGAAAGGAACACAAAAATGTATAAAATGTGATTCAAATATTTAATTGATTGGTTTTAAAAAATAACAAAAAACATAATTTTCCAAAAGAAATTAAAAAATAAAATAAAATAAGTGGTATTTTCTACATTCTATGTAATTCATACTAATATATTTTGTTCTCAAAGGAACAAAAGTCACTTGTTAACTTCTTCAGAAATGGAAATTTGACACATTAAATAACATTAATATTTTTTGGAAAGAAAAATCATTGGAAAAACAACACAATCACTTAAAAATTGTTTTTTTTTACTGCACATCAAAATTCACAAAGTGTATATAAATTTTGAGAGCTTCAATTTTAAAAAATATGTAAAATGTTAAATTTTCATTACTACATTTCACTAAAAAGTGTTACCCTTCTTCATGGATTCACTCCAATAAAAGAGCATCTTTGATATCATTGATCAATGAACTAAATAGGGATTGGACCTAGTAGATACAGAGGTATGTAGATAACAAAATTAATGTCAAAATGATGAAGTATTTTGTCACTTTTATCATGATACCTCTATGTAAAACATGGGTCTATTTTCTAAAGACAGTTGAAAATTTTATGGAACAGTTACCCCTGTTCCATTGATACAATCCTGTTCCAGTTTTTGAACTGGGGTAACTGTTCCAAAAGCCAGTTTGACCCCAGTTACCCCTGTCATGATACCAAAAGCCAGTTTGACCCCAGTTACCCCTGTCATGATACCAAAAGCCAGCTTGACCCTTTCTGGGCAGTTAAATCTTTGTGAGACACTGAGTCCACAAAAGTGGATTGCATCATTATCCTTCTTATTAAGTATCACTAACAAATAGATACATACATACATATATAGAGAGAGCGCATCCACTTGGAAAGAATTCAAGGATGGAGGATACAAATCATCCACAGGAGTTCGGAGTTCTCCAAATCCACAAAGGAATGAAATCTCATTAATCTCCAAAAAGCAGCAAATCCCAAATCAGTACACTCCGCAGTGAGCTGGTCAAAATGCACTTTCACTTATTTMGGGGATTTCCTTAACACCATATGAAGGTTTGCACAAAATGTTTTCAAGRACYTCAAACCAAAACCCACCAGGGTCCAACAACAGTAAAGGAGATCTCTTCCAATTGGGTGCAAGGTTCAGGATCAAGATTGGGATCAGAAAATAAATGTATTAGAAACAATAAACAAAACTCAAATAAGTTCTCCAGATTTAGTTAAGAATTAAGAAAACAGGCTCATTTAGCTAATGGATTCAAACCACGATTGGATTGAACAGAGGCCATTACCAATAAGATAATGAAGAAGTGGAAGTTAACAATCTACTGACTAATGAATCAGTTCATTTTTTATTGAAACCATCTCATATTCAACATATGGAAGGCAATGCCCTGTAAATGTTATCAAATTATGGATTCTTACTGTTTTATAAAACAAAGGAATCTCCCTGGAAGGAATATTTCTCTACAGATTAATGTTAGAAAGATTGACCAGGAGCTTACTCACTGGCTTTCTATGAATGAAGTGCTGCTTTCTATGGACCATAAATAGGTCTGGTATGTGCACCATTAGATCCTATGCTTTGTAAAACACCAAGTAACCCTAAGAAGATGATTTGGCTGCGACCTTACACACAAGGGTGTCTTTCTTTGCAATATTGCCATTGCTTCAAACAGCATAGAACATTACAATAAATGCTGCATGTAAGAAACATAAAATGCCCTTAAAGAGATATGAACCCTTGCTAGACCAATAAAATGCATGGTTTACACCAAACCCCCAAGGTACTTAAAAAACCTAATCATAATAGAAAAGCCACAAAATTTGACCCATGGATGGAATGGAGTACATAACCATACCTCAGCTTTCCGAAACCCATCTGGGAGGAGACCTCACCGTGGGCCAAGAGAGAGCTCTGCTCCACTGTTGAAGTCATCATGGAAGCACGATCTCCAAGAAAACCAAGACCTCCATTTGAAAATCAGAAGAGCAGAGTTTGAGAAGATGAACGCYGCAGGAGATGTAGAAGTATCTCACACAGTTTGCAGAACAATATAGTAGATGAATAAACTGTATTTGCAGATGTGAAGTTAAGARAAACCAAAAAAATGATTTTAGCGGATTATAAGCACAGAAAACCCACTCACGGGCAGAGAGCCCTGGATTTGAAGGGAAAATGACWATCATATGAACAGAAAAGCAGAAAAGCAAGAGMGTCGAAGAGAAGGCTCTTRAAACATACCCGGGCCCCACCACAATTCTGGCAGAAATGTCAGTGTCGATCACAGAGGCACGATGCTCGCAAACAGAAACAAGTTTGAAGGTATGGTAAACGAAAAACAAAGAGGAAAAAACAGATAACCAATGCCAAGAACTGCCCAGCGAAAGAAGGCAAMCCACCACCTGCAAATGTCASYAGAGAAGGGAAGATGGAGCTGGCAGGTTAGGTGGGAATCTGCAGATCACATTGGAGRAGGGTGAACAGCAGCTTCCTGCATCCTAGAGTGGAGCAGGGAAAGAGGGTCACATCTGACATAGGAACCAGAGCAGGGAAATRCCTCTTAAACAAGCCAAATCCAAATTAAGTCTACTAGAGAAATTCAACTCCTTGTCAAGCAAATTATTCATCTCCCATTGCCAAAGGACTAAAAATTAATAGGATGAAATGTTTGAACCACAGGCAGAATTGTCATTTAAATACCAGAATTTTAATACAATATGCCTCACAAACTGCACAACTACACTAAGCTGCGAATTTACAGAAAAATTACGTCCATAAACTCTGTGGACTAAGAAATTTTGGAAAGTTAAAAACAAATTAGATCCTCATAAAGTGTGTATACACAAGGAAATTTGTATTCAACATAGAAAGAAAAGTCACGGTATAGGCAGACACACTCACAAATATCTTAATACCTTTCCTTGTTCTACCTGATTTATGGCATGTTGAAATTTTAAACATTTACTTTCATGTTCAAATCACAGTCCAAAGAGCTAGGATCACTTCTGTAACGACCCACCTGAACAGAGGCCATTTACTATCTGGAACACAATATCGATAACAATAAATACCAATGAAGAAAATCCTACTTCCTTGCAAGTACCTTTATAGAGTATTATGTTAAACAATAGTAATCCACAGTGATCACTATCTGGCAGAAAGAATTTAGGTTTGCACTAGGCATTGCAGGAGGTAATGTCCATACACAAACCATTAGAATTACTGAATCAGTCTTCCTTTTGTTTTTTACTCTTCCTGAGATATGCATATTGTCAGTACAGAAGAATGGTAGTTACTCTACTTATTTGGAAAAAAACACATTGCTCATTTTGGTAGACAAGAGAAGGAAAAAGTAGCAACTTAAGGCAATTATCACCTCCAACAATGCTGACAGAAACAAATTTAGCTTCTTCACTATTTGACAAGAAATGTTGAACTTTTCCCCTGACTAAATGTATATAAATACAAACCATACAGTACTGTAATAACTCAAATGAGCCTCAATAACCAATGTCTTTCTACAAACATCTAGAGAAATTAACTTAGCCTCTGATGGGATGTAAAACAAATATGGAAGAACAAACCATATTTTTAGTAAGATCCGACATTTGAGGCCGAGTATGCTATGATACCACTAGCAAAGTCTACAACCTCTAGTATGATATTCGACCATCACCTTCTGTAATAATTTCCTTGAAACTTCCACCAGTGGGTATCATTGGCAACACATGTTCTTGACAAATAAGAGAAGGAAAAAGTAGCAACTTAAGGCAATTATTACCTCCAACAATGCTGACAGAAACAAATTTAGCTTCATCGCTATTGGACAAAAAAAGTTGAACTTTTCCCGAGTAAATGTATATAAATACAAACCATACAGTGCTGTAATAACTCAAATGGGCCCTCGATAACCAATGTCTTACTACAAATATCTAGAGAAATTAACTTAGCTTTTGATGGGATGTAAAGCAAATATGGAAGAACAAACCATATTTTTAGTGAGATCCAACATTTTAGGCCGAGTATGCTATGATACTACCAGCAAAGTCTACGACCTCTAGTATGATATTCTACCATCACCTTCTGTAATAATTTCCTTGAAACTTCCACCGGCAGGTATCATTGGCAACACATGTTCTTGATGAGGAACAATTACATCCAATAGATATGGTCCAGGCGTTTCCAACATCGTAGCAATGGCATCCCTAATATGTGCTTTATCTGTAACACGGCCTGCGGGAATATTGCACGATTCTGCCATCTTCAAGAAATCTGGGAAGATCTCGCATTCTTGAGATGGATCTCCAAGGTATGTGTGTGCTCTGTTTGCTTTATAAAAGCGATCTTCCCATTGGACAACCATACCTAGGTGTTGATTGTTCAATATCATAATCTTTACTGGCAAATTTTCTACTTTAATGGTAGCCAATTCTTGAACGTTCATCATAAAGCTACCATCCCCATCAATATCAACCACAGTCACCCCAGGATTTCCAACAGCTGCTCCCACTGCTGCAGGCAAACCAAAGCCCATAGCACCAAGACCTCCCGAAGTCAGCCACTGGCGGGGCCGGTCATATTTGAACCACTGAGCAGACCACATCTGATGTTGACCCACTCCAGTGGTGATAATGGCATTGCCATGTGTGAGTTCATAAAGTAATTGAATGGCATGTTGAGGAGGAATCGCCTCTTCAAAGTTCTGATAAGTCAAAGGCCATTTTGTCTTCTGCTCTTCAAGTTCGTCTATCCAAGCATAGAAATCTGGTCTGTCTTCCCTCTTCTTCATTAAATAGTTTAGCCCTTGCAGTGCAAGTTGCACATCTGCACACAGAGAGATATGAGGCTGCTTGTTCTTTCCAATCTCTGCGGGATCTATATCAATATGAACAATGCTGGCACGGCTTGCAAATGACTCCAATTTACCAGTCACTCTATCATCAAAGCGAACACCAAAAGCAAGCAACAGATCAGCTTTATCCACTGCATAATTGGCATAAACAGTCCCGTGCATGCCCAACATCCCCAAGCTTTTCTCATGAGAAGATGGAAAAGATCCCAAGCCCATTAAAGTACTGGCCACCGGAATGCCTGTATGATCTACAAACTCTCTGAGTTCCTGGCTAGCATTGAGGCAACCCCCACCGACATACAGGACAGGTTTCTTAGAGTTAAACACCAAGCGCAGGATCTGTTCTAACTGAGAAATCTGTGGGGCCTTTGGGAGTCTTTCCATATAGCCATGAAGTTTTATTGCCTTGTTCCAATCTGGAACAGTCATCTGCTGCTGAACATCCTTTGGGATATCAACTAAAACAGGTCCCGGCCTCCCAGATGCTGCGAGATAAAAGGCCTCTCTGATGACTCGGGGAATATCATCAACATCCATGATCAAGTAATTGTGCTTTGTTATAGACCTAGTCACCTCCACAATTGGAGTTTCTTGAAAGGCATCTGTGCCTATCATTCTCCGGGGCACCTGACCAGTAATAGCAACCAAAGGAATGCTGTCAAGCAATGCATCCGCAAGACCACTTACCAAGTTGGTGCCACCGGGACCAGAAATTGCAATGCAAATAGCGACCTTTCCTGTAGATCTCGCATACCCCTCTGCTGCAAATACTTCTCCTTGTTCATGGCGACAAAGGACATTTTTTATGGTCTTGGATCGAGTAAGTGCCTGGTGAATTTCCACAGATGCACCTCCAGGGTAGGCAAAGACATGCTCTACACCCTCTCGTTCTAAAGCCTCTACAATGACATCCGCACCCTTTCTTGGCTCACTATCTGCATAACGTGAAGTAAATGAGCTTGGTAGACTCTTAACAGATGTTTGTGATGGGTCCTTCAGTTCCACTGCAGATTCACTCCATTCTTGTGATGTCCTCTCAACAATTGGAGCCGTAGTTTTATCGGCCTGAAGTCGAAGACCCCTTTTTGTGCGAATTGTTCCCTCGTGACTGACCTTTACTGGCAACGAAACCTTTTGAAAGGATGGGTTGTTCTTTGCTGGCATGCAATGAGGTCCCGGGAATATTGGACTTAATTTCAAACTAGCCATTGCCATGGCGTGATATGCCAAACGACTAGAGCCTTGCTACAGAACTCAACTCTCTGAAAATGTGCTCAACCAGCTAGATTTAGATCAGGCCTTGCTTCAGAACTCAACTATCTGAAAATGTGCTTGACCCTCAAAAAATCAATTCCAAACTTTTGATGAAAGATTAATTGGTTGTAAAACTAAAAATAATCAAGAAGATTCATTCAGAAATATTATGCAGATTGTGTATATATTCAGAAAACCCGTGCACGTCACTCAAAAACTTGAATGATCGATTCTTTCTTTTATGATGTTTTAAATTCCATGGGTACCTATGGATATTATCCAAAAACTGTTGCAGACCAGAATGGAGATTTAAATTGCATCCACATAATCATTTTTCTTAATCTTTTGGGAGAATAAGCGAGATTGGATAAATGCAAGAGATTACCTGGACTGGATTCGTGTTTCCCGCAAGTATACTCAGTAGACCGAGCTCTCAGAGTTTGGAATGGAGCAAGGTCTTCCTCTCTGCTTTGAAAATTGATATCAAGAAACTCAATTCTATTAGGGTTTCTATAGAGGTTGGAATGAAACATGGACTTCTTCTCTGTTTTGAAAAATGATATTAAGAATCTCACTTCTATTAGGGCTTGTCTAAACCCACGAGTTGGCAGTTAGAACATAATTCGCAAATATTGTATACGTAAAACGTATAGAGAGAGGGATATCGTACATAATAGTTTCTAATAAATTGAATAAAGATAATATAGATAACAATTTTATTGTGGTGATAGTTTGAAGCAAAGTGGAGTAGGTTTGATATTATCACTTTTTAATTTTTTTTGGAATTAGTAGTTAGAATTTTTTTATTTTTTTTTGGAATTGGTAGTTAGGATTATTTAGGTAAGCTTCACTTCAAATTTCATTAAATTTCATTGGCTATCATTATAAACATTATCATTTTCTTCTTACAAAAGAAGAAGGAAAAGTCTCTTTCAAATTTTATTGGCTACCACTACAAACATTATCATTTTGTTGTTACAAAAAGAAGAAGGAAAAGTCTCTATGACAATATGGAGGAAAAGCTACTTCAATATATAGAGGATGAAAAAAGAAAAACTACTTCAATATATCGAGGATTAAGAATAGGCTTTCTAAAAGTCAATATTTGTGTGAAGGCATGAACTAGTGGAAATTTGGAAAGGATCTAGGGTCTTTTGATAGGAGAAGCCACCATGCATCCCTCAACGCTTAGAAAACAATAAGCCTAAGGTCAATGATCCAAAAAGAGAACATGGTACCTAGACTTAGAGATGAAAGGACACTGAACCACGTCTCAAATGAGGTCATCGGGATTCAATAAAGAATTTTGATCAAGAAGGACGAGCTAACAAAAGAAAGGTCACTTTTACTAGAGGAGTTTTGTAGGATCCTTTATTATTAACAGAGGAAGGACGATCATTCCTGAAGACTATGGGATAGATGAAGGCATTGCACAACCAGGGTAGGGGTTTCAAGGTGTTATCCATTGATGAACTATTCAAAGGCAGATAAACACTTGGAAGGAAGGTCCATATGGAGAACACTATATCTACAAAGAATTTGGAAGCATAAGAGTATTAAGACCATAAGAGATAAGGTTAAATTAGTCCTTAGTGATGACGTTGGCATGAAAGTTATTGTTGGGCCAATGGATAAAGCCATTATTCGCCGGTTTACGGGGAAGCAAGTAACGAAAGGGGTATTGTATAGGTGGATGAAGAATGCTTGGTTTAAAACCATAGGACAATGATGCAAGAGAAACTACCCATACCCTTTGTCGATGCGTCTCCAATCACTCGAAAACAATCAACTCATTTAACGACTACCCTTTCATCGCAAGGTCTGGGCACATGTGGATGCCCGATAGGATTGCAACCATTGATGTAAAACATTGTGAACGACCAAATTTTAATTTCAACAATTTTGTTTTGTTAGAGGCCCATTGGGGAGGAGGGTCACGAAGAAGTTTACGTCGTCCAATMATTCCGTCGTCAAGAAACTC
Source organism: Picea sitchensis (assembly GCA_010110895.2). Lineage (NCBI taxonomy): Eukaryota > Viridiplantae > Streptophyta > Pinopsida > Pinales > Pinaceae > Picea > Picea sitchensis. The sequence continues at coordinate 141,998 of SNQJ01S0031014.1, read as the reverse complement.
GAAAAATTATGGGGGTTACTTGTTAAGGAAATTTATTGAAACAATACTAGGTCATTGRTCTTCCTCTTGCAGATCTAATGGTTAGCATTTGTGTGGGGGTCATCCATTGAGCATAAGCAGCCAAYGGTTAAGACCCCRTGTGAAATCCCATGRYAGTTCAAGCTATCATACTCATACTTTAGGAACTTTTTAATTATATTAGTGATGGTGGATAGGAATTGAATGAGTTTCCWATATTTTTKACACYAGGTGGARTTTTAATAAAGAAGGGCCATTAGAGTTTGGATGGGAGAGAATTTGGTGTTTTGTTTGTAGGCATGAAGGTAATAGGAGAAGGGGGACACATAAAGAAGAGTCAAGAGAAGAGGGCTCGCGGGGAAGATGATAGATCGAAGAAGAAGGAAGGGAAAAAATGGGAGCAAATGAATGAAGGAGGGAGATACAAAGAAGGAGAGAAAGAATGTTAGGCTACCCGACAAAAAACACATAGGTGAATTTTATTATGTTTTTTGTGAATTTCTAAGTTGTAAGCCTAGATGAGACTTAGACCAACATGCATTAGTTTTAGTAAATGAAAAGGAGGGTTTGAAAACCTAGTCATATTTATAGTTTATGAATGCCCATTGAGACCTTCAAATAAATTGTATAATTTTGAGATTTAATGAAATTGCATTTGAAGCCCATCAAGGCATTATCAATGTAAATTAAAAGAAAAAGAAAAACAATACTGTGAATTTTAATTATTGTGTGTGTTTATGTGTTTGGTTTTGTTGTGCCTTTAAGCAGTTGTTTATGTGAATTTCAAAGTCCATAGTGCTCTTGTATCTGTCTTGTTTGTGTCAATGTGTTGGTTGAATATGGAATCTACAAGGGACTAAGGTCCCTTTTACGTTGATTGGTATACAAGTAGGTGTATCTTGGTAAAGAGTTGCAACTCCAACAATTGAAGTTGTTGGGTAGAGTTGCAGGATAGGGAAGAAGAACAACTCAAGTTGTCATTGGGTAGATGTTGTAGAGATTTGAAGGTGCAAACTAGCGAGGAAAGGGAAATTCCACTATGGATTTAGAGAATTGAAGGTAGTTTTGAAACCTACAAGTGGGTATTTGAAAGGAGATATGACATTTGAATTGGGTAGAGTTGTAATTTGAAGCAAAAAAATGCACATTGAAAGTGTAGAGATGAGTTGTGAAAGAAGAGTGAAGATTGGAAGTGTGAGCAGGAGAAGGTCTTATGAGGAGGAGGCCTTAGAGGAAGTTTGTGTGGAGTTGAGGAAAGTTGTGGCTAGGTTAGAAGCAATGGAGGAAACTCAAGGGGTTGACCAAATGAAGAAATCAAAGAAGATAGCCCAGAAAACCCTTGGACAAAATAAATGTTTAAAGATTTTAATGGAGGAAAGGTGACTTCTCACTAAAGTTGAGGCTCTAGCAATAATGGAACATATGATATCAAGAATGGATGTGTTGGATAGTGAAGATGAAGACCTATCAGTTAAAGAGGATTGTGAAGATGAATAAGACAATGAAGATAATAAGGAGATCATAGAGTGTGCACTAGAGGAAGGTGAGTCCTTGGAAGATATTACTTGGGAAACACAAGTTGCATTTGGTGAAGTGTTTGAGGAAGATTATGCATGCACGTATGTGAACAACCAACTTGAGGTTGCAAGTGGATAAAACACTCTGGATTAGCAACAATTAAATGGAAGAACGTATATATGAGGTGGATGAATGCTCTCAAGTGCAGAAGGAGCAACAAGTCTTTGAATGCCCATAAAAGATGGAAAAAACTGTTGATGCAAAAATTATCAATTGTGAACCAAAGTATGAAGACTCTTTGGAGGGCATGCCTTTGAAGGAAATTGAGTATGATGACAATTTTTATGATTTTGTAGGAACAAACAAAAGAAGAAGCAACTCCATTTTAATGTTGCAAGTCAAGAAGAAGAAGGTAGTCCTATTGTAGAAAAAAATATACATTATCACCTTTTTTGTTTTTACTAGTTGTAAAAGGTCTAAGCATGATGGTTATAGTAGATAAAAGAGAAGTATCTTTAAAAGTAAAGAAAATAGAGAATTATATGATTTTTTCTCGTTCACTATTTGTAGATGATGTTGTATTGTTTGGAAGAGGGTTTGTCAAAGAAGCAAATAGATACAAAAAAAATATTGACTTTTAATGCAAAGCAATAGGGATGGAAGTGAATGCCCATAAATCATCATTATTATTCAATGGGTTGGAAAGAAAGTGTTCTTAGATATTGTCATTTACCATTTAGATATTTGATAACGGATTAAATATTTATGATTATGTCTTAAACCTAATTATAGCAGGGTAAAGGATTATAGCTAGTTATATGAAAGAATGTAAAGGACAATGATAAACTAGTGCTACATGTGGTTATCCAAAGAAGGAGGATTGGCCTTGGTAAAGTCAGTGTTGGGTTTATTCTATTGTATTGGCATTCTTTAGCTTACATTCTGAAAGGAATTTTGGAAAAAAAATAGTAAGAAGTGCTTTGGTTATTTGTGGACAGGGAAAAGGAAAAGGGAAGGAATTCCTCCAGTAAAGTGGAAAAAAACTTGTGAAACCTAAAGAGAATGGAGGGTGGAGTTTAAAAAATATACATATGTTTGGACAAGCCCCGACAAGAATTTTTTTATGGAGAATGGTGAAGAAAGAAGTGTTATGGGGGGGAAATGATGACTAAAAATTATATAGCTCCTAGATTGGTGGAGGAATGGATCGAAAGTGAAGTGAGAAAGTTTGAAGGTGGATTAGTCAAGTAGAAGGATTTAGTTGAGGCTTTTCTCCATCATGGAGATGGTTTATCTCAAAGGTAGGAAAGGGTGACGAGATTAGGATTGGAGAAGATCCATGGATGGGGTGTGAGGAAGTTACAAGCTATTTAAACCTTTAAAATATGAACTAGAAAATATCAAGATTCACAACTTAGTAGATGAAATAGACACAAAATCAAGCTTTGTATGGAACTAAGAATAGAAATTAGATACCTAAATGGATTTACAAGGAGATATAGAAGAGGAATGGCAATGGTGTATCTCTAATCTAAATGCTACCATACTTTTTACAATGGAAGATAAAATTATGTGGTCTAAAATAAATCCTCTAGAGTGTATACAAAAAAATCAGGGTATGAGACAAAAATGAAGGAAAGTGAAGAAGGGGTCAAACAATGGTGGTGAAAATATTTAAGGAAGCTCAAGTCTCTACTAAAAAAAAGATATTCTTATGATTGGCTTTATCCAATAAAGTTTTAACACGGGATAATTGCAAGAAGAGGGCATGGCATGGTCCTAGATGGTGTATTTTTTGTGAAAAAGAGGATAAATCCATATATCATTTGTTTGTGCAATGGATTTATAAAAAATAAATATGGGAGGAGGCTCTGAAATTGACAAATGGAATAGATAAGTGGGTGAGAAATATTGTGTTAGAATGMTTTAAAGGATGGCATAAGGATAAAACAATAAGAATTCWYAGAGCTCTGGTTGGTATAGTAGTGCRGGCAATATGGTTGGTAAGAAATTAAATAATATTTCAAAGTAAGGAAATTTTACCAATKCAAGTTAGCTATYAGGTTAGATATGCTTATGGAGGGATTTGGAAACCTATGAAGACAAAGAGTCAAGGAATTTTGAAGACTCCARAGATCGATAAAACAAAGGYATGGAGCTAATTTGATCAAGCATGCCAAGRCATTAGGTAAATATGGAGTAGGATGCATTATATTTTTAAGAGATAACCTTGTGACAACTTTTGAGGCAATAGTTSGGGAAGGATCTAATAATAGAGTAAAGTTGTYTKCTCTTTGGTTGATGCTGAAAATTGYTCTTTGGTTGATGTTGAGTAGGAAAATGAAAAGTATAGGTCGGGAATTTACTACTTTCACCTATTATTGACATAATTAGAGAGGTTAGGGCTCTATTTGATTTTCTCTCATTCCAGTGTGTATCAAGGGAACTCAACATTAAAGTATTCATGATCTAAATAATCCTTAAGACTATAGGAGAGGGTGATCGAAATTGTTGAAGAAGTGGAGGGGCGTGCTCTTCCAATTAAAACTCTTTCTATCCATTCATAGAACTAGATCTATAAACTGTCATAAGTGGATGAAATTACTTGTTTGATTCCAGTCTTTCAAATTCTATTCATGATTGTGCTAGGATATAATCTCGGTTGAAAAATATTGATGGAGGTTGAATGCATTGGAGAAGGGAGACCTATAGGTTTTATGTTGGAATTATAGCAAACAAAAAATCATTTTGAGAGTGCCAAGAAGGCACAACTTTATGTATATTTTATTTCTACTTGAAATATCAATATATGAATATGTACCAATGATAGCATATAATGGTGTATAGATAATAATTGCAATTTGTAAAGGTGTTAAGTAACATAATAATTTGTTGTAATAACTTGTAATATAATATATCACATAGATAATAAACAAGTGGAAGAAAAAAATATTGCATAGTATTGATATTAATTATTTATGTTTCAGTGGGCACAAGGGTTAAGAACATGTATTTCTTTCTTGTAGATTACATGTCAAAATCCTGAGGGTGGGTAGGGTATGTACACCTCCATATATTAAGCAGTCAATCATAGCACAGAGGGGTTCCCTTGTCCCACAAACAAGGGGGTCTCATACATCAATTTGGTGTCTAGCTTGGCTATGAACTTATAATTATATTATTATTGTTATTATCATACACATTTGTAGACTAAGTAATCAATTCGTTGCATAAAGAAAATCCCTTGTTCCGTAAACAAGCGAGTCTCACACATCAATTTGGTTTCTCACTAGGACATGACCTTAAAATTAGATTATTATTATTATTATTATTAATAATTCATTAAAAATCATTGTATATCGAATCTATAATCTTAGTGATGAGTATTTTGAAAGGAATACAAGCATGCTTGTATGAAGTACATAGAGTAAATATGTCTAGTTAAAGCCCTCTATGTTGGCTCCATGTATCGTAATTATGTTAAATTGTATTTTGGTTTCTTGATATCGTAATTATGTTAAATTGCAAGTAGTTGTGAAATAAAGAGAATGATTGATTATGTTAGCAACATTATTTTAGTTTTCATCCTTGTTATTCAGTTTGTTATAATGAGCCAAATGGTCTGAGTATGGGGGATAGATATAGATCAAGTGGGGAGGCATTACCCTCACTTAGTGTCTGAATGAAAACCTTTTGGTGGTCCAAAAGCTTCTTAATGGGGAGGATTGATCTAGGAGGATCCAAAATACCTCAAAATTCAAAGGTCTCAAAACTTGATGCAAAGGTCTCCATGACAAAGAGCTCGGTGAGAGATTTCTATCATCGCTTGAACAGGCTCAAATGGACTTCGTATGAGAAATATATCGCGATCTGAAGTTTTTTCCAAACAAGTTAAGAAAAAGGACAGAGGTAACATGTGGTAGTCCCATTGGAGGACACATGGTAGCCGTATGAAGTGACACATGGCAACCATACATGACACGTGGCAGGTTGAGCAGTGGACAAGTGGTAGAGGCATGATGTGGAATTTGAGCTGGCAGGTGATTTGGCATTCGAGGTAGCAGGTGACATGGTAGTCTAGTCTGTAGGTGATGTGATTGGTGATGTGGAATCATTGTGTCGTAGACCAATCAGAGGTTGCTAGGTGGAAGCCTCTGATTAACCAAGAAGGTTCTATGTTAAAATTGACAAAGGGGTGGTCGTTTGGGATCGAACTCCCGACCTTCGGACTACGATCATAGCACCTTCACCAACAAACCAACCATCGAAGCTTGGTAAATATCAACAAACATCCAAAATTTAAATTCAAGTATAACGGTTGTGCCAAACAGGGAAGGCCCGCAAGCTCGACCTCGAGTTGATCGCTAACTAATGGACTGAATCTTGTCCGCTAGCCAATGTTCCAATACATTGTTGCTTGGTGGATCAACCAACCATTATAATTTGATTTCAAATATTCATACCAATGGAAAATCCCAACAGCCTGCGGGCTTGACTCCGGGACTGTTGGATCCAATTTTTTATAATAAGGTCGATCCACCAATGTGCCAGACACATTATTTTGGTCATGAGTGCGAGAGTTAATTGTTTTGAAGCCACATTCTTTTGTAATGTTGATGGATATGAGTTCTTTTATCCCTCTTAGTGGATTGTGAAGAGGAGAGAGGTCATTCTAAAGGATTATGGAGGCCATTGTGTTGAAAAAAACTAGAAGACCAACTATTGAGATTGAAAATATTGATGTAATTTTCCCATTTGCATAATAATTGAAGAGTCCACGCCATTGGAAGTGGACCCAGAGAGGTAGGCCACACTGGATGAACTTCATCATCATCACGTTGTATTATTCTTATTTCTTTGTTGCTTATTATTATTGCTCGTAGTCTCTTTATGTATTTCTTATGTCTTGGTTTTCACACTCTTTAAAGCAATCAAGTAATGGACTAGCTAAGTAAAAKATCCAGATCACAAATGTATGGAAATTTAGAACAAATGGAAAATAATATTTTAGAAGCCTTAAAGGGGAGGTCCCCTAAAATTGATAAGGTGTTTGAAGGGATTCATGAAAATAAGGGTAGTATTTAGGTTGAACAGCTTTCCAGTAATAAGAATATTCTAGGGGGATTTAACTCCAATAATAGAGTTACTTATGGATGTTCTCTAAAAGGAGTGAACCTTCCCAAGGTTGAATTAAGAAAGTTTGATGGAACATAGGTATTTACCTAGGTGAACCAAAAAGTGTAATATCTTGAACTGCATAATAGTATGGATGATAAGCAAAGTATTCACATAACAACTTTGCACTTTGAGATAAAACCATATCAATGGTACCAATGGGTAGTTAAAAGGAAGCCCCCTTATTATAATTATACTTGGGGTTTATTTACAAGAGACTTAGAAACACAATATGGGAAAGTTTGGGAACAAGACTACTTCAGCCAATTGACAAAAATCAAGAACTTAGGTGATATTGAAAATTGTAATTCAAAATTTCAGGCATTGGCCACAAGGGTGGATGATATAAGTGATGAACATTTGTTGGAAGCTTACATGGGTGGATTAAAATAAGACATTAAACATGATATTTTTCCTAAAACATCCTGGAAATATTATGGAAGTTATGCAATTTGCTTGGCATATTCGAGTCAAGAATAAGGCTACACACAAGTCTACCATTGGAGCATATGTAGGAAGTAGAGATCATTTTGGAGTTCATAAGACAATCGTACATCAACTGAGAAGGTAGACACCTCAACAAATGGATGAAAGGAGAGCAAAGGGTCTATGTTTCAATTGTGACAACAAGTACGGTAAGGGCCATAAACGCAGTGAGAAGAAATTATTCTACATAGACTATGAATAGGAAGAACATCAAGAATTGGAACCATCACAAGATCTAGATCTAGAAGAGACTACTCCAATGATATCTTGTCATGCATTGGTCAACATTAATACTCCACAAACCATCAAGATACAAGGATACATAAAAAAGAAAAAGGTAACAATGTTGATTGATTCTAGTAGTACCCATAACTTCATCTATTAAAAATTAGCAAAAGATCTCAATTGCTTTGTATTTCTAGCACCAGAGTTTCAAGTAATGATTGCAGATGGAGGTACCATAAATTGTTCTGGGAAGTGCCATAGTATTAAGCTCAATATGGGGGAGTATGTTTTCGATATTCCCATGATTGTCATCCAAATGGGTGGTGTTGATGTTGTATTAGGGGTCCAATGGTTACAATTATTGGGAACAATGGCCCTTAATTTTCAAGATCTTTTCATGAGATTTTCCTCTGAAGGTAAGGAAATCGATCTTAAAGGTGTCCAAGGGAAACCCTATAACGTGATAATCTTTAATAGCATGACAAAATTACTCAAAAAGCGACACTGTGGTTTAATTGCACAATTGTGCTCACTAGTTGTTCAAACATCTATATCCTTCACTCCAATGGATCTCCAAATAGATATCAACAACCATTCCAAGGTATTTGGAGAGATGCCTAAGGGTCTTCCACCTACTCGAGATCACAACCATGCTATTCATTTGCAACCAGGAAGTTTACCTCCTAACATTAGGTCTTACAAGTGTCCATATGCATAGAAGAGTGAGATTGAGCGTATGATCCAAGAAATGTTAGAGGAGGGCATCATTCAACCTAGCCAAAGTTCTTTCTCTTCACCAATAGTGATGGTTACAAAGAAGGATGGTTCATGGTGTATGTTTCTAGGTTAAAGAAAACTCACCAAAATGACCATCAAAGATAAGTTTTATATTCCTATCATTGATGAATTATTAGATGAATTACATGAAGCAATGTTCTTTACTAAGTTGGTTCTTTGTTCGAGATATCATAAAATCATAATGAGGCAGGAAGACATTCCCAAAAAATACTTTAGAACACATGAAGGTCATTTTGAGTTTTTGGTTATGCCATTTGGACTTACTAATGCACCTTCAACATTTCAAAGCTTGATGAATTATATTTTCAAACCCTTCCTTAGAAAATTTGTGTTAGTATTTTTTTATGACATACTAATATACAACAAATCTTGGGAAGAGCATGTACAACATGTCGAAAACGTATTACAACTTTTGGAATAGCAACAACTTTATGGAAATCCTTCCAAGTATGCCTTTGGGGTTCAAGAGGTGGAATATTTAGGTCATATTGTGTCTCATGAAGGTGTAAAAGTGGACCCTAACAAAATTTAAGCTATGAAGGAATGGCCAATTCCCAAAACCTTGAAGAAACTTAGAGGATTCTTAGGATTGACAGGAAATTATCGTAAGTTTTTCAAGAACTATGGTCAAATGGTGGCACCTGTACCAACATTATTAAAGAAAGAAGATTTTCTTGGACTCAAGAAGCAACCAAAGCTCTTGAAAAACTTAAGAAGATTATGTGTACAACTCTTGTCCTAGCCACACCTGACTTCAAAACATTTATTGTGGAGTGTGATGGCTCGTGCCATGACATTGGTGCAATTTTAATGCAATAAGGAAGGATCTTAGCCTCTGAAAGGGGCCAACTTAAAGGAAAAACCTTACTCAAACCCATTTATGAAAAATAATTGTTGGCCATGCTACATGCAATTGAGAAATGGTGCCCTTATCTAATAGGAAGATACTTCAAAGTGAAAATAGATTATGATAGTTTGAAGTATTTCTTGGCACAACTATTATCTTCGGAAGATCAAACAAAATGGGTTACAAAGATGCTAGGTTATGAATTTGAATTTATCTACAAGAAAGGAAAACATAATATTGTGGCAAATGCACTTTCAAGGAAATAAGAAGAAACAAAGGGTTCACTGTGTGCTATTTCTATTCCAAAATCTATTTGGGTGGAAGAAGCAAGTATAGAATGGAAGAAAGATCAAGAGGTATGCAATATCATTCAACAAATACAAGAGGACCCCAATGCATTAGATAAATTTGTATGGAAGAGTGATTTTTTATGGTGTCATGATCGCCTATATTTATGCAAGAATTACCAAATAAAACAGAAGGTCCTTATGGAATTGCACACTTCTCCTACGAGAGGACATCTAGGGCTCTTGAAAACTTACCACAAGATAAAGAAGGATTTTTCTGGGAAGGTCTTAAAACTGATGTTCAAACTTTTGTGTCTCAATGTGTGGTCTACCATAGAATAAGGGAGAGACAATCAAGATGACATGTATCCTACAACCATTAGGTATACCAAGTCAACGTTGGGAAGAAGTTCAATGGATTATATTACATGTTTAACCAAATATGAAGGAAATATTGTCATCGTGGTAGTAGTGGATCAATTGACATAGTATGCCCATTTTTTCTCTCTTTATCATCCTTTTAAAGAAAGTACAATAGTTGCAACATTCATAGAAATAGGTCAAAAGCTACATGGAGTCCCCAAGATTATTGTAAGTGACAGAGATCCATTTTTCATCGGAAATTTTTAGACTAAATTATTTTCTTGTGTGGGTACTCAATTGGCTCACACCTCATGTCACCATACTCAATCTAATGGGAAAACTGAGATTGTGAATAAATGTCTAGAAGGATATATTTGTTTCTTCGCATATGATAAACGTACATAATGGGTCAAGTGGTTTCCCTTCGCATAATGGTGGTATAACGCATCCTTCCATACTTCATAAAAAATGTCCCCATTTCTGGCACTTTATGGATATTATCCCCATCCATCGCATCGCCCTTGAAAGGGACTACAAAGGTTCAATATGTTCTCAAACTATTGAAGGACAACTTGGTTATGGCACAAAATAGGATGAAACAACAACTAAATCAACATCACACTGAAAGGGATTTTGAAGTGGGGGATTGAGTATTTTTTAGGCTAAAACCATATTAACACATTTCCCTCAAGCAACAAAAGAAGGTCAACAAAGTAGAACCCAAATATTATGGCCCTTATAAGGTGTTGCAAAGGATTAGAAGTTTGGCTTACAAATTGGAGTTTCCTCCATCTTCACATGTACATCCAGTCTTCCATGTTTCTTCCTTAAAGAAGGTAATCAGTGACAAGATCCCATTCCGAACTATTTTAATAGAGATGAATGAAGAAGGGAAAATCATACTAGAACTAGAAACAATTATTGAAATAAGGATTAACCGGCTGCGAAATCGAGAAATTATGGAGTACCTCGTCAAATGGAAGATGTGGCATGGGAAGATGAGTTCTTCATGCAAAAACACTCACAGTTAGTCAAGTGTTTAGGAGAACACTTGTTTGAAGGGGAGGGGCGTGTTAATCCCTAGACATAGCCCCATGTTAACAATAAAACCCGTTATTAAGCCCTAGATATTGAATTATTACATTTATAGTGTTATATTTGTATGTGGGCTAGAACCCTTCATCATACCGTTTCATTATAATTGTACCCTTCTTAGGATCATCTCATCTCATCTTGTCTTATGAATTGGATATATTATAAAAGGAGGTTTCCCTCTTGAAGTGGACTATATTCATTTACCTTTTATCATTTTTGAGGAGTTGGATCATAACAAACTTTCCTAGACCTATCATCAATCACCATAAATCTTCCTAAAAAATTCACAACGCCACAACTTTTTGTAAAATGTCTTAATAGTATCTTGATAAAGTTAAAGTATAACCAAAGTGACCAATTAAAATTCACATCCAATATAACAAGTAAATAAGTAGTTAATTTACTTTGGGCATAAAGCATCCAGTTGATATCTTAAAGGATTTTTAGTTGTTTTAACGAATTCAGATCATGTCTTTGATGTAGGAGTAGGCCGAGATTGTTTCCTTGTTGAAGACTACAATTGCATTCTTATGACCAATTAAGTCTTTGATTAATCCCTATACATAGCCCCATGTTAACAATAAAACCCCTTATTAAGCCCTATATATTGAATTATTACATTTATAGTGTTATATTTGTATGTGGGCTAGAACCCTTCATTGTACCCTTCTTAGGATCATCTCATCTCATCTTGTCTTATGAATTGTGTTATCGCATAGTTTGTAGGAGAGGTTTAAGTAGCTTGAAGTCAAGGCTCAAATTGGCGTAACAGGAGCTTCCCCACCCACTGTCACCTCGATGAGGAGCTCTTTCTATTTAGGGTGGCTAATCCCAAGGGAGATGTCCCTAGTAATCTGGGGTTCTGAAGGAAAAGGATCAAGGTTTTAAGGCTTCAAAGGTTAGG
>SNQJ01S0031014.1:98467-112593 GCA_010110895.2 Picea sitchensis | reverse complement strand
GGCATAGAGGGACTATAGCGATCGATAAATCGTTGACTTCCTATTAGTTTGTCCTTTGACCACAAATATTTCCATATTATCTATTGTTGGAACCAGGGAACTAAAAAAATCGATTTTTATATTAAAAAAAGTACCATATTTGTCATGCTCTTATTGGACAAGGGATTGGAGGTCTTATTGCCGGCTTCGTTATTCCCAATGTTATATATGTTAGCATATCCAAAGTATTTGATCGTATATGGTCTTTTTGAATCATATATTTTGTTATGCATTCGTAGAAGGTGGATTAATGCTAGCATTAATTCGAATGTTTGGTTTAGCATTTTATGCTAGGTAAATTTATGGCAATGTTTTTGGCCTTCCAATACATTCTCTGGTGTTCGAACTATTGTTACAAAAAATATAATAATTTTTTTGGGATACGTCAGAGACCTACCACATTGCATTTTTTTATTAAATGTTTATAGAGTATTTCTGACAGACTTAAATGTTTACCTAAAAGGCTTGGTAGCATTGAATGATTACTTAACAATCTTGGTAGAATACATTTTCTTTCGTTTTTTAAATTTATATGCGTCAGTGGCATTGGTGGTTTACTGGTTCATGCTTGTTTTTTGCATCTCCACTGATTTCTTGTTTGCATGTTGTTTTTTTTCTTGCTTGTCTGTTCGTGTTGTTGCAGTTTGCACGTTTGGGTTTCTACAATTTGATTGGAACTGTGTCATTCCTGGTGGAGTTGTTGTTGCTTGCTTCTTTCTTCGCTGCATATTGTTTATTGTTGTTTGATTCTACATTGCAGGGTTTTGGTCCTGCGCCTGGAGTTGGTCCTTTTCGTCCTTCTTAACTGAGTTGTTATTTTCTTTGTTGCTTCTTCTTGTTTGGCTAGGGTTTTCAATATTGGGATGCTACATCCGCGGTTGGATCTCTTGTTACATTTTTTGCAGTGGAGTCTGCATAGAATACTATCAAGATAAAATAACATACTAAACAAATGGAGTCGATGTAAATTGCATCTCTTAGGCATTGAACCAGAGTTTGTCAGCCTCAGCCTATATTTCATAGCTGGCAATGCTTTTTACATGGATTATGTGTTACTATGGTTTCATAGTTATGGTAGTAGGTTTTGTTGTGTGGGGGATATAGTTGTTCTCTCACTTTTGTTTTCCTCTTGTAAATTGTGTTTCTGGCTCTATAGTTTCTCACCTTTCTATGGTCATTCCGACCAACAACCGTTCGGTTGCATACTTGACAAGTTTTATGGATGCGGCTTCGCATATAGCTTCTATCGAACTATGAAAGGTCGTGTTCGGTGTATGCATCTTTTACCCAGAACTTTCGTGCTCTAGAACTCGACCCGACACCCCTCGAACTCGCAACTATGCCACTACCTGCAATGAGTTTTCTCTATTCTACCTAGGTTTCCATACTTAGTCGACTTTTCAAAGTTTAGCAGGTTGACGATTTTCCGGGTTCATAAAATTTAAAAGCATTTGTCGCTCCCCTGCATCCCCGCTACCTTCCGCCCTTCCTAATAGACATTAATTATGATTTGAAAAGTCAGAACCGACCAGACAGGTTCGAAAAGATGGGCTTTAATAACTGGAAAGCTGGAGGACATCTCCCATTAAAATGAATAGACATGCAAATATTATGGGATCTGCTAATTTCTTTTTCCTGCATTTTGAATTTGCAAAAACAATATTATTATTATTATTATTATTTTGCGGTCTTTTAGTTTTCTTAAAAGCTTCGACATAGTCCACGAACATGTCACCCATAGAGGCCTCGATGTCATGTCCCTCTTTAATATTGTGCATATCTTAGATCTCAGATTTGAGAATCTGCTCGGATATGGGAATTTTAATACGTTCTATTAGTCATTGTTCGACATACATATTCGAAAAGATTGGCATTAATAAGTGAAAATATCGAGAACATCTGTCATTAAAACGAATTAACAGAAAATCTATGGAAGATCGTCCAACGTTTCTTTTAAATACTTATCGCCATTTCTCTCTATCATCAAAGAGTTCCACTTTAGGGCGCCTTCGTTCTAATGTTCTTGGTCATGGACATGTAAGACAACTTAGAGATGCGATTGAGGCCTAGATGAAAGAAGAGAGACTGGTTTTATGTGACGTGAGCTTTCAGTAAAAAAAAACTGTGTTATAGAAGAGAAACTCAGAGAGGAGGAAAAAAATAGAACAAGTATGTTCTGGTTGGTGTTATCCCTGTGTTCGATGCTTTGGTTGGTTGAAAAGGCTGCCTGGAGATTTGTTTGTTGAACTTCTTTGTTTTCTTGCTGGGAGTTGTAATGGATTTTCAGGTCACGTGCAAAATAGTTTTTCGTTGAAGTATATAGCTTCTTCCAACAACACATATTTGGCAAGTGTATCGAATTCTGCAGATCCCACAAGAATTTGTGTTCCTCGGGGGTGGCACATTTACAGTGCCTTGCAAAAATGCCCTGTCATGTTCGTAAATGACACAAAATATTACTCCATTTACGAATGTAACCAGAAGCGGGTAACATAAACTGTATGGGTGGATAAAATGACATATTATCACTACAAAAGTTTCTATTTCAAATTGTGATGATCTACATGTGGGTCTGGTAACCGACTTGACAGAAAGCCATGTTCTTTGTCAAAGTTTGTTCAGTTTCCTCTGGATGTAATTGTAGACTCCACATATTTGGCGTTACTTCCGAACATTCCAGACCTTTCTGTGGGGTGCCATACCTACCACCGCTATGAGGAAAGATATATTCTGATGCGATATGCAACATTTGATACACTTTCCAGATCTGTGTGGGTGCATTCTGCAACATTTGATTCACTTGCCAGAGTTGTGCTAGATGAATAAGTTATGTACCCCAACAAATTTTCATTTTGCAGCTGGGTTGGATGTTTCTTCCAATTTACTGTAATAAAGGAAAGAAGTTCAACATACAAATCTTCAGGTAGGCTTTTCAACCAACCAGATGATCGAATACAGGGAGAATATCAGTCACAACATACTTGAAATTGTTTCCCTTGCCATGGCTATTGTGACATAAAATGACTCCCTCCACTTTGAGATCAGTTTGAATCGCATTTCTAAGTTGTCTCGAATGTCAAGGGTCAGGAACATTGCAAGGAAATCACCTTAAACCCCAAGTTTTGGACGACAGATGGAAATTAATACTTGGAAAAGAATGGAATGTTGAATAAGCAACCATTGTAAACAGGGCATATCTGGAAGAGACAAGTTATTCAAAAAACTGGGATAGATGTACTTGGAAACCCCGATTAAGTACAAACCCCCAAATTAATATTGAACTCATTTTTTTACCAATAAAGGGTTTGAACGTCAAGAAAACTATCAAGAAGCTTCATCAATGTACATATTTTTTATTGGTCGTCGGCAAGCCAAATCACAATCGTTGTGGAAAATAGCCTCATCTGTTTTTTGTAACCCATCTTATTTGAATATAGAATAATTCTGGTTTATTTTTTAATAGTATTTTCCAATCTCTAGTATTTGTTTTAATTTTATTTTGTACCTTCGTTTGTGTCGTTAAACATGGACGAGAATATTTTCTTTCTACTGCCCACTACTTCAATTTAAATGAATCCTGCTCTGTTCGTTGCTTACATTTTACATTTAAGAATAATTTTTCATAAGCCATACTTATGTGGTGTCGGGCCTATATTTAAAGAAACAAATTGGAGGACCCGTCCTGCTTCCATTCTTCAGGTGACATAAATAGAATGAATTAATGAGTTACAACAAGGAAGCTCAAGTGTTAACGCAGTATGTTGACGCAATGTGTGTGTACTCGGGTGCATTTACTCCCATCCCATCCATGTTCTGTCATATACATCTTGCATCCAAAGATCTTTCGTGGTTTGCAAGGAATACAAGATGAATAGATGATAAGGAGTTTATCTGTTGGCCAATACTTAGCCAATTATCTGGCCACCAACCCCCGAGTTTGCTGTACCCAGTGCCTATGTCCCCTGTTCCGTCATATACATCTTGCAGCCAAAGAACTTCAGTGATCTACAATTTATGCTTTTACTAGTGAGAACCCAACAGGGGTTCGAAAACATTGTCATTAATAAATGGGAAAAAAAAGGTTTTTCGACTGTCAGATACTTGTCCCTTTTCCCCTTTTCGTTTTCCCGTCCATTATGGCTTTATGGTTTTATACTTAGTCATATTTCTATGATGGGCGGTTGTAGGGTTCGTGGGCTGACATATCTTCATCTTCATCTGTATCTTCACATTATGAATTTGACCTAGCGTTGTTCCTTTCCATACCTAGGCAATTTTATGGTCGGGGTTACCGAGTTGGCCTTTTCTTCTTCCCGCTTGTTATCGCTTTCTAGATATATACTTAGCCGCCTTTCTATGGTATCCGATTACAAAGTTGGGGGGCTAACATGTCTTCATCTCCATCTATATCCTCACATGACGGATCGGGCCAACCGTTGTTCCTTTCCATACTTAGCCAATTTTATGGCCTTCGATGTGGGGTCGGCGCTTATGAACCCGACTGTTTATCGTTACGTTATATACATCTTTCACTTAAAACATCCATGATCTACAATTCCACCGCGGTTTCCTCGTATACATTAAATTCCTTGAAAGTATCTGTTGCTGCCTTCCATCCCCAACAACTTGGCATCCTTCCTAATATACATCAACAATGCTCTTACTAGTGGCAACTGGACACAATGGTACGAAAGATACTTCTGTGATCTGCAATTTATTCCTTAACTGATGAGAACTCAACACGGGTTCGAAAGCATTTGCATTAATAATCGAACAATAGATTTTATTCTGCGAGATACATAGTCTTTTTTCCCTTGTCTTGTTCCCATGTATTCTCGCTTTCTAGTTATATACTTAGTCACGTTTCTATGATCATCGCCTCCAACGTTGGCATGTTGACATATCTTCATCTCCATATATATCCTCGCATGGCGAATTGGGCCGCTCGATGTTCCTTTTCATACTTAGTGAATTTTATGGCGAATTGGACTGTGTATTCCATACCTAGCCACATTTTTTATCGTGGGTTCTCGGGCGGGTGGGCTCAAAACTGGGTGTCCATTGTTCTGTGGCCTACAAATAGCGCCCAAAATTCCACAATATACAAATTGACAGGCGGACCTGCGGACTGGCTGACTCAACATTACACTTCTATTGCTCTGTGTCCTCCAAATAGCACTCCCAGTTCCGCGATATACAAATTGACACACGAAGTCCAGGGCTGGCGGGGTGGAGATTTCCATTGTTTACGGATGGTAATCCCTATCAAGTATCTAACAACATCTAAAAAAATATTTTCAATACTAAATTACCTCTTAGTAGTGACAACTGGACACAAGTAAGAAACAATTGGCATCACACCCTCCGTGATATACGAATTGGCTACTGGATTTTGACATCATCTGTTCTTCCCTGTTACAGATTATGCATTCAAATGTTCAGAGCGATACAATTTGAACGTCAGGACCTCGCGTCTTCTGCAAAGACCTTGTTAGCTTGTTTTGGGTGCTCCTATTGTTGGGTTCACGAAATGTCCAACTCTTGGATACTATTTCGGGTTGGCACCAAACTTCGTTCTACGACAGTTCACAAATGTTTCAAAGTACTAACTTCCTCTAGTTCCTAATATAGATTGGTTGTGATCTTACTAGCGACAACTGAACAGAATGGTACAACTTTTCACACTGGTCCCTCGCAATATTTCAAGCGAGGACAGTTGGCATCTAGCCCTCCGCAATATACAAATTGACTGTCGGGTTCACATCTTGTACTCAAAATTTCCGCAATCTACAATTCCACCATGGACTCCTTACTCCTTTTCCCCTTTTCTTCTTTCTGTGTATTATGGCTCTCTGGTTATATACTTAGTCGCCTTTCTATGATCGCCTTTATATACATTGGCGTGTTGACATATCTTCATCTCCATCTATATCTCTGCATGGCGAATTGGACCGCCCGTTGTTCCTTTTCATACTTAGTGAATTTTATGCGCGCAGTTGCCGAATTGGCGCAATTGAAGTCTGCTGCTTTTTGTTCCGTGATATACATCTTCCACTCAAAATTTTCGTGATCTACAATTCCATTGTGGACTCCTCCATCCTTTTTCCCTTTTTTTCTTCCCGTGTATTATGGGACTATAAAGTATGGACATGATATTTTATAGAACATGTACGGATTGTGCATTCCATGCGTAGCCACATTTTGGATCGCGGGTTCTCGGGCGGGCGGGATGAAAATTGGGTGTCCATTGTTCCGTGCCCTACAAATAGCACCCATAATTCCACGATATACAAATTCACAAGCGGACTTGCGGACTAGCTTACTCAACATTGCACTTCTATTGTTATTTGTCCTCCAAACAACGCTCCCAGTTCCACGATATACAAATTGACACACGGAGTCCAGGGCTGGCAGGGTGGCTGACTCAACATTGCACTTCTATTGTTCAGTGTCTTCCAAACAACGCTCCCAGTTTCGTGATATACAAATTGACACATAGAGTCTAGGGTTGGTGGGGTGGAGATTGCCATTGTTTATGGATGGTAATGCCTATCAAGTATCTAACAGTATCTAAAAAATTATTTTCAATACTAAATTACCTCTTAGCAGTGAGAATTGGAGACAGGTACGAAACAATTGGCATCACATCCTTCGCGATATACAAATTGACTACCAGATTCTGACATCGTCTGCTCTTCCCTGTTACAGATTATGCATTCAAATGTTCGGAGAGATACAATTTGAACATCGGGGCCTCGCGTCTTCTACAAAGACCTTGTCAGCCTGTTTTGGGTCCTCTTGTTGTCGGGTTCAAGAAATGTCCAACTCTTGGATATTGTTTCGGGTTGGCACTAAACTCCATTCTACCACGGTTCAAAAATGTTTCAAAGTACTAACTTCATCTCGTTCCTAATATAGATTGGTTTTTCTTTTACTCGCAACATAAAAACACAATGGTACAAAATAGTTGGCATACGACCCTCCGCAATATACAAATTGACTACCGGGTTCACATCTTGTACCCAAAATTTTCATGATCTACAATTCCACCGCGGACTCCTTCGTCCTTTTCCCTTTTCTTCTTCCCGTGTATTATGGCTCTTTGGTTATATACTTAGTTGCCTTTCTATGATCGTCTTTATATATGTTGGTGTGTTGACATATCTTCATCTCCATCTATATCCTCTCATGGCAAATTGGATCGCCCACTGTTCCTTTTCATACTTAGTGAATTTTATGGGTGCGGTTTCCGAGTTGGCTCAATTGAAGTCTGCTGCTTTTTGTTCCGTGATATACATCTTCCACTCCAAATTTCCGTGATCTACAATTCCACTACGGACTTGTCCGTCCTTTTTCCCTTTTTTTCTTCCCGTGTATTATGGAACTATAAAGTATGGACATGATATTTTATAGAACATGTATGGATTGTGCATTCCATGCTTAGCCACATTTTCGATCGCAAGTTTTCCGGCAAGCAGACTCAAAATTGGGCCTCCATTGTTTCGTGCCCTATAAATAGCACCCAAAATTCCGTGATATACAAATTGACAAGCGGACCTGTGGACTGGTTGACTCAACATTGCAATTTTATTGTTCTGTGTCGTCCAAACAACACTCCTAGTTATGCGATATACAAATTGACACACTGAGTCCAGGGCTAGCGGGGTCGAGATTGCCATTGTTTAAGGATGGTAATCCCTATCAAGTATCTAACAATATCTAAAAAATTATTTTCAATACTAAATTAGCTCTTAGTAGTGACAACTGGACACAGAGGTACGAAACAGTTGGCATAACACCCTCCACAATATACAAATTGACTACCGGATTCCGACATCGTCTGCTCTTCCGTATTACAAATTATGCATTCCAATTTTTGGAGCGATACAATTTGAACGTCGGGGCCTCGCGTCTTCTGCATAGACCTTGTCGGCCTGTTTTGGATTCTCCTATTGTCAAGTTCACGAAATGTCCAACTCTTGGATATTGTTTTGGGTTCGCACCAAGCTTCATTCTACCATGGTTCACAAATGTTTCAAAGTATCTGTCGCTGCCTTCCATCCTCACTAAATTCCTCTCATTCCTAATATAGATTGGTTGTGCTCTTACTAGTGACAACTGAACACAATGGTATGAAACAATTGGTATCCCGCCCTCCGCAATATACAAATTTACTACCAAGTTCACATCTTGTACTCAAATTTTCCATGATATACAATTCCACTGAGGACTCCTTAGTCCTTTTTCCCTTTTCTTCTTCCCATGTATTATGGCTCTCTGGTTATATACTTAGTCRCCTTTCTATAATCGTGGGTTCCAGCRTTGGCGGGTTGACATATMTTTATCTCCATTTATAAAATMACACGATGAATYTGACCGACCRTTGTTGCTTTCCATACTTAGCCAATTTTATGGCCGCAGTTGTCGGGTTGGCGGTTTCAAACTYTGYTTCTTCTTGTTCCGTGATGTACATCTTGCACTCAAAACTTMYGTGATCTACAATTCTACCGTGGACTCCTCAAACTCACAAGMTTCACTCTACCATGGTTCACAAATGTTTCCGAGTATCTGTCATTGTCTTCCATCCCCACTAACTTCTTATCCTTCCTAATATACATTGGTTATGCTCTTACTAGTGACAACTGCACACACTGATACGAAACAGTTCGCATCCAGCCCTTCACAATATAGAAATTGACTACTGGGTTCCAACATCATCCCCTCTTCCGTGTTACAGATTATGCATTCAAATATCATGAACGATACAATTTGACTGTCGGTCCTCGCGTCTTATGGGGAGACCTTCTGATCCCATTTTGGATCCTCACTTCCGTGATGTACAATTCCAGCGTCGACTCGTCGAACTCGCAAGCTTCACTCTACCACGGCTCAGAAATGTTTCAAAGTATCTCTCGCTGCCTTCCATATTGATTAAGTTCCTATCCTTCCTGATATACATTAGTTATGCTCTTACTATTCATATACAAATTTCCCTCTGGACTGTCCTACCCTACCCTCTTCGTCGTTACGCGTATTGCACTCAAAAATTTCTGAGACAGACAATTTGACCCTCGCGGCCTCACCTTCAACGATTGTACCTTGTAACTCTGTTTTGAAGTTGTTTTTCCTGGTGCCCGCGACCTGCGTACTTTCTTACTATGCAATTAGAAAACTTTCATGCTAAAAGATGGCCATGTAGGAACCCTCAACATTGTCATTAATGGGCGAAATGCTCGAGGAGATTTCCCATTATTATGCATTAAACCAAAATGTGCGAAAATTTATTTTGTCCCTTTCGATTGTTCATGTCGAACACGCGTCCTCGTGTTGGCCTGCTCAAGAAATATACAATGCTTAATCGCACATTGCAATATCCACCATGTGCGCATTTCTATGTATGCAATTACTAGTGGTTAATGTTAACAATGCATGATGCAACAGGTGTCCAAATTGTCATTAATGAACAAAAGTGTCGAGGACATCTCCCATTCACACGCTTTCAACCAAGATTTGCGCAGGGTTATATTATCCCTTCCAACTTTTCATTTCATTCATCATCTGGAGCAAACACACGTTCTTGTACACTTATGGCAGTAGGTCGACACCAGTTTTTTGGAGATACAATAAATATGTTCGGACATTAGGACCAGAACTTCCAGTGGTTCAGGGCATACTTTTACTATTCATCCCATTCCACCCAGAATGAAGTGATTTGGACCTCTGGAATCGCTTGTGCAAGCTGCGTTCCTGAGGTTTTTGACTATAAGGAGGTGGTCTCTTGGTGCATCGAAAAATATATTCCAGGGAAAAGAATTATTCCACTGCACGACCATTCAACTCTTTCTTTGTCACCTTAGGTCTTCCGCGAGATGTTAAAATTTCTGGAACCATCATTGATGTTCAGAGGACAAGACTGTAGGCAGTTTCTAGAAAAACATGATAATGAGATGGACATCTTAGCTGACTTTCTTGAAGACCCGACAACAATTCCTGAAGATATCATAAGGTTGCAGGTGAGTTCCTTTAGAAATCCATTACGGGAAATTGCTTGGTTGTTTACAAGAATAACGGGACAGGCATCCACGACAAACATTTCCCACATAATTATTTATATTTTGTATTTCACTGTCAAAGAACAATACATTTTCGATTGGGGGAAGCTAATTTCCATTGATCTATGTTCTGAGTTGTCACGATTCCAATAATCGAACAAATTTTATGTCATCCTACTTGATTTTCGCAATAGTGCACTGTTGCCCGTTTCCAAAACTTTCTCTTTCCAATAAAATGAACTATGGATTCGACCTAGTAACATTCTGGTACGAGGCCCTATGGAGGCACAAGTCATCCCATTGTTTTTATGAATTTTTTAATGGCTTTGTCTCAGTTTTCAAAGATTTATTGTTAGGCAAGGATGCTTCGCAGACGTCTGGCCAGGCAACGAAGTTTTTGAACAGGAAGGGCACACTTGAACAAAATGAAAATCACAGTGTCCTCATGGTATTTGGCTCTAAGGAAAATCCTTCTTTCCTTCCATGCCATATCACAGAAAAGATGTTTGTTGCAGAAATAGCAAGGCAATACAACCACTGGTTGCATTTTTTCCATGACAAGAAAAAAAAAACAGTTCATTCCTCTGCCCTGGAAAGTCAGAGACTTCGTGTGCAGAAACATCAACAAGATTGACGAGTTTGCTTCCCATTTCAAGAAATTGAACCTAACGTATGCTGAAAGGATAAAAGGGTTCGACCCTAATGGGATTTTTCGAGAACATTTACTGGCAGTTGGCTTTAACAACTCTTTTATCAATAGACACCTGACCGAAGATAGGGACAATGTCGACAACAATCCTGCTTCTGCCGATTGCGACGCAGAGACATTGCAAAGCGCGACTAAATTGTACAGACAACATGGAAAAGTATCCGGTGAGAAGAGAACCTAGTCCCCCACCAACACTCCCAAGAGCATGGCATCACGGAGCATCGCGTTGACGGCCCACCCCAGTAAGAAAGAAACCCAGAAATCTTCGAACGGGGGAGGAGATAAGAACCATCGTCGTATAAAAATTGATAGTTCTCACAAAATTCCACTGGCGAAGAAGAGAAAAAACAATGTAGGGCAGGCGGAGGATCTCGAAATTGAAAGTGAATAGCTTCACCTTCAAATTTAAACTGAGCACATGCAAAAAATTGGGTCATCTACGGTGGAAATATCYGAGACCGAAATTTTTGACGAAGATGAATCCTTCGTATTCCAGAGCATTGTTTTTTACAACCAATCTAAAAGTATGGTCATTGAAAAGAGAGATGTAACAAACAGGAAAGGCAAATCTCGCACAAAGATTAACTTTAGGAAAATGCAGCCCTCCCAAATCTCCTCATTTCACCAAGTAACCGGTGAAATTCTTTGTGATTCCATTGGAGGAATTGAGACATAAAATGCCAATCTGAAAGACAGCCTCAACGGATTTGAGCATGCTTTCATTGCAACCCCTGAATTTTCCAGTCCTTTGGAAAAAATCGTGCCTATTACCATTGTAGACAAGATGAAAGTATATTCTACCCTCCTTGCATGCTCTATATCCCTTGTAGAGAATAACATCAACAAAAGAATGCAACTGGTTACTAAAGCCTGAGAAACATCACAAAATTTAGTTTCCTTCGGAAATAAGGCAAATGATTTCCTGGAACACTTGGAGGCCAATTTAAAAAATGATCAACAATTTTTTGAACAAGTGTTTACCCATTTATCCAACTATGCCATCAACACATCGGAACTGAAAAGAAGACAAGAGAAACTCCCCTCCCCAAAGCGGACCAAAAAAGTAAAAGCATGCTGGCAAAAGAAAATTAACAAACTGGAGCTCATTGTCGGGTCATGTAAACAAGTCATATCAGAAAAGGGAGATTTATTCACAAGCCTGCTCCAAATGGACCTAGCCAGAAGTACCAACGAGGTTCAAGACCCAAACTTAATTCTCAAATCCTTGTCAATGACCAAAGAAGCCTTCTAGGAACAAGTTGATATTTTAAAGGGGTTGGCATTCGAAAAGTTTAATGGCATACTTGAACATCATCTAGATGAGCATGAGCGCTGGGTACTAGACTATGCGACACACGATGAAGAAATTGAACAGAGTCTACATAGTATTTCAATGGATCTAAGGAAATTAGAAAACAACCTTTACGACATAGAAATCAGGGATGAAATCAACATGGCCCCCATGAAAAGCTACATTGAATAATGGTTCCAACATAGAATGGACAACCTCATCTAGGAAGGGCAACAACTGGTAGATAGGACTCCACTGACCATTGACGACAACAACAAAAACACATCGGCTTCATAGTAAGTCTATATTGGCATCTTGTTTTCTTTATCAA
Organism: Picea sitchensis; assembly: GCA_010110895.2. NCBI lineage: Eukaryota > Viridiplantae > Streptophyta > Pinopsida > Pinales > Pinaceae > Picea > Picea sitchensis. The sequence goes on along the minus strand of SNQJ01S0031014.1, from coordinate 100,171 downwards.
TCCAGTTTAAGTCTATATTGTCATCTTGTTTTATTTATCAATCCATTTATGACCTCTTTAAATAGAAAACTATAACCAAAGACTCATAACTTTCAATTTCTTCTTTTCATGTGTTCCTCTCTAGCGTTGCGCACTTCTTCTTTTGGCATTCCTAATTCTTGTACTTATTTCTTTTTATGGTCCGCGGGAGCCCCTGTAATGTTCCTGACTTGGCTAGTCTAGGAAACGTTGATAATGTGTGTGTAGGATCAATCGTTTACAACATATAAATGGTCATACAAATAATAAATGCGACAAAGTACTGCAAATTTTATATTATGATATGCGGATTTCAAAGCCCGAATGTGGCTGAATAAAATGACAACACTCAGCTAGATCAAAAGACAAAAGGATCTTAGCCGGAATACAAATAAACAACTAAAGATAATACCCAGAATATGTGAGCACTGCATAATTGTTGCTGAAGAATGATGGAAGACCTGTGTGATCTTCTCGATGACTAGGGTGTGTCTCTCAACACCGAAATCAGCCAACTGTGTCTTCCTCCTGGAATCCACTGAACTATCTCTCTTGAGATGCACCTCTCTCCTCAATGACAAGTCACAATCTGCATAATGATGAATTAGGTCGTTTACCCTTCCTTTATAGCTTTCCAAAACCCTAACTCATGTTGAAACGCTAATTCACTGTTGACTTCCAAAACCCTAAATCACTGCTGAAACCCTAATTCACTGTTGACTTCTATTTTAGCTCATAATGACTTAAAAGCGCTTTTAACCCTTTTTATCTCAATGTCACTTTCCAAATATAACACCTGTGACTGGAGTGACCTCTAGTAACCCTGTTTACCCCTCTTTGGCTCCGTCTATAGTCTAACGGGGCATTTTAGACCATTAAGCCTCCTCTCTGGAGATCCTATTTGGAAAGGGACATTATAGTCCTCCCTTCCTGAAATTGCTTGTCCTCAAGCAATACAAGTCCAGGGTGCTACAACACCAGCTCGCTCTCCCAAGCAACGTCCTCTACTAGAAGCCCTCTCCATATGATCAAACACTCTCTGATGACCCTGCTCCTCAGTTTCCACTCCTGGAACTCCAAAACCTCCTCTGGAACTAACTCCAACTTCCCTTCCTCATCCAACGGGGGAAGCTCCTCTGATGTGCTAATGAATTTTCCCACTGCCTTTTTGAGGCAAGACACGTTATGAATCCAGGTGCCTCATATGCTCTTGCCATGACCGGATATAGATCAAGATGTCGTCGAAGAAAACCAAGACTAATTTCTTTAACTGATCCCTGAATATATGGTTCATGCAAGATTGGAATGTAGCGGGTGCATTGGTTAGCCCAAATGGCATAACTAGGAACTCAAAGTGTCCAAAATGACATCGAAATGTCGTCTTCTCTATGTCATGCTCTCAGATGCTGATCTGATGATATCTAGAGCATAGATCAGTTCTTGAGAAGAAAACTGCCCCATGTAGTTCATCCATCAACTTGTCAATGTGTGGGATAGGGTACCGTTTCTTGATGGTTTTCTTGTTCAAGGCTTGGTAATCAATGTAGATCCTCATGGTGCCATCCTTCTTCAGAACTAAGACAACTGAAGAAGCAAATGGGTCGCTACTCAGTCTAATGTGTCCCATTGCCAACTATTCCTTGATTGCCTTCTCTATATCATCCTTGAACCTCCTAGGATGATGAT
>SNQJ01S0031014.1:64194-78455 GCA_010110895.2 Picea sitchensis | reverse complement strand
TAGGGTTAAGGTCAAGCTCTAGAGGTCGATCTACTTGTCCGCAGGCAGATTTTCCTACAACAGAAACTGGCGACTCCACTGGTGACTCAAGCATTTTTATTTCTATGTTACCAAGATTACTCTCATTTGCAGTCTGGGAGTGACTCTTGGAGTGATAACATAATTGGTGCCATTGCCGAGGACGAAGATGAATGATAAATCTTCCCTGGGAGAACGACATTGATCAGATCCATCTTTTGATGGTGAACAAGGGTTGGTCACATAATTAGGACTGCATCATTCACCTGGCGATTCCACTCGAATCCACTCCATGAAGGAAGATCATGTTGGCGACTTCACTGATACGGGACAGTCATAGCCATGGAAGCTATCTTGGCTTGGAGGTTTGCACCTTTCAATTTTTAGCTATTCCTGGTTTTCCTAATCATGTGCCTTCCTTCTTAGAATGCACAGATTTTCTGCTAGCTTTATTTCATGGAGATGAAGGGGATAACCCTGCCCAACATGTCATAGATTTTCATCAGTGCATAGATCGACTGAATGTCTAGCATGAAGATGCTCTCATGAAGGTGTTCTTATACTCATTACATGGTGATGCTCAAAGGTGGTGGTATCATTCACTCCCTGTTGCTAGCATATCTTCACTGCAGGAATTTCATGCAACTTTCAATAAGCATTTCTGACAAACTTCTTGAAGGGTGTTGTGAAAAATACAAGCTTTATATTCAGCAGGAAGTAGAGTCTTCTTCATGTGATGAGCTTAGTAATGATCCAATTGAAAGTGAAAGTGAAGATGAAACTGAGTTTTCTAATGAAGATGTGCATGAAAATTTTTCTCCTTCTAATTCCTGAGAAGAGGACTTTCATGGCATGATTGATGGTTGTACTAATGATTGCATGGATTCAGATCCATTAAATCCTGTAGCTTATGCATCCAATCTCGCTATTTTACAAGAAGAAACTATTGTAGAAAATGATCTTTCTCCTTTCCTACAAGAGGTTTCCCATCCTTTGTTAGTACCTGAGATTGAAGAAGAAGATCAAGAGATCGATCATCTTTTTATGCAAGAAAAGGGTGTGCTTGATTCACCTATTTTTGATGAATATTCTGATGAAGGAGACCAGATATCTTTTGTCGACGTGACGAGCAACCCACCAGTTTATGACAACTATGAATCAGAGGTTGGTGAAGAACAAATGTGTATAGAAATTAGCCATCCGGAAACTCCCACAGTAGACATTCAACAGTCACCTTCTCAAATCAGTGAGCCCACATGTATTGTGTTGGAACTTGGATCTGCAGAAGCCACCAAACAGTCTATCATCAACAATGAAGCTAGCATACAGTCCTATTCAGATTTGCAAGCATCCGAAGGTGGCAGCCATGATCAGGAGGAGGATATGCAGAGAATTTCGGATCTTCAATTGAAACAACAACAAGAGGTATTTGTTTTCAGTCTTATAGATCCATTTGCTAATTATCTCGAGTCTCTGAGCAGCTTGGATGTCAGAGAAATTTTGTCAATTGAAGGATGGTTGTCCTGCTCTTTTGAAATGCATTTATGTATTCTTTGGTTTCCTACATTGATCATTTCTGGATCAAGATGCTTACCAATCAGTCAGATGCTTGTATGGATTCATTGGAAGCACGCTTTTACCTAATTTGAAGCAGCACACTTGACTAGAGTAGTAGGAAGAAATAAGCTCATTTTTGAGCATTTCCTTTTTGTCAGTTTTCAACATACAATTATATCAGTTTCAAATAAGGAACATAGGTGCTTTCGAGTATAGAGCTTTTCTGGGACAGAGTTAAAGATGGACAAGGCACATGTCTACAAGTTATTGGCAGCTTGCGGAGAGCATTCCATCCCCCATGGAGCTAATGTTAGCACAAGAATTCTCATCTAGAAGAGGCCTAACTATCAGAGTTTTGGATTTTTGCTAAATACCAGTTCCCTCAGTGGTAAAATACACTACCTCTTTGCACTACCAAGGCATCTAAGTAAAGGGGGTTTGATATCATGAAAGGAAATTAATTACTCTGCACATGTTCAAGATTGAAGGCACTACTTTTTTTACAATTCTACCTAAACCGACACATAGACGCAACACAGTGGCGCTACCTACAGGCGCTGCGTAATATTCTGGTAGAAAATGAATTGTGCAGAGTTATTTTACCAGTTTTGAGTCATTAACTTAAAACTTTGATTGTGAACAATTGAGAATGTATTTTTGAAAACTTGAGGAGGTCTTTTTTCATAACATTTGAAATAACAAAAACCTCTCTTAGTTTTTCAAAATGTGTTTTGGTTTGAGAGATATTGGATATAGAATTAGGCACTGTGTACTCTGCACAGTGGCGCTGCTTACTAATTTCCTCTAGCGGTCACGGTTTTCATATTCGCCTTGTTGGGAGGTTGCAACATGTCAAGGAGGGTTAGAATAACTTCTCAAGGATTAGTTAGATGTCAAGGGACACCTGCACCTAAGATTTAGCTCCAGCAAATGCCTCATGCATGAGGTGGAAACAATTTATTAATGACTTCTAACAAATTCCTGAAAATCAGTAGTTTGTTGGATTTTTGTCTCTTTGACTGTCTCCACCTATCTCCAAGGCTTAGAATCCAATGGAGGAGATGGGATTCGACCTCCTTAGTTTATTTGGATGCTATTTTCTATTTAAGAAAGGAGAGATCTCTTGGAGAGTGGTTGGATTCATGAGCAAGAGAGATGAGAGAGCTGTAGGAGGCACTTTTCTTGTGATCATTGTAACCCTGAGGGGATTTTGTTTTTGTAAAAAAATATGTTATTGAATGATACAGGTGGATATTGGTGGCCACCCACCTTTTCCAACTGGCTCAAAATAGTTTTCTGGCAAATTTGGCAATTTACTATTTTTAGCAGTTTTTAACTTCCGGGGCCATTTTGAGGGCCCAAATGAAGGTTTTTCGAGATCGAGGTTCTCAATAATAGCCAAAGGTATGAATAATCCCCCAAAATGAATCTCCTCGATGATAAATTTCCAACGAGCTATCACACGCCTAAAACGAAGATTGTATGCAAAAGTTACGACCCCGGGAAGTTGATGTACTCACTTACCCAAACAGGGCCCACATGACTTTTGGTGCTTCATCTCCTAGGGTTAGGTTTTTGGATATCTAGGGTTTTTGGCATTCTGGTTTATTTTAAAAAGGCCTTCAGAGCCTCATTTTAATCATCTTCTTGTGAATGCGATTAGCCGTCACATCTCTTCTCAGAGATAAGCTGCCACCATTCTAGTGAGTCTTTCACTCTATATTTTTACAGTCTCTGTACATTTCTTTCATTAATAGAAATCATGTATTACTGTATATCTGTGTTTATGGTTGCATCTCTGATAAATTTTTGTTATATTATTGAATATCTGAGATATCTATGTGCATTTCTTTGTTATATCTCCGCTCTCATTTCGTGCCAAAAATAATCCGAATCAGTGGTATCAGAGCAGGCTGCTCTTGATCATTTTTTTAGTGCATGTCCCCGATGAGGTCTGAGTATAGTAAGTTGGGTCTCGAGCTTGCCTCTCTTGAATACAATCGCTCTCACACACCAAAGAAACCCTCAATGGCGGAAGAAAAGAAAAACGACGGAGCAGACAATCCTATCAATTTGTTGCTTGAGAAAGCTCTCACACGATAGAGGGAGGAAATGATGGAGAATTTTTTCCACATCCTTAAATGCCTACCGATAGAATCAGACACATATTCATCAAGCGGCCACTTTGGAGGCACCTCTCCTTTCAAGGTACAAGTTAATTTTGATATTCCTTTATTTGAAGGACAGATAGATGTAGAAACCCTAGAAAAATGGTTAACTCTGCTAGAAGGTTATTTCTCTGTTCACAATTTTTCCAACAAAGAAAAGATCACCTTCACACTCAAAGCTCTCCCTCATGTCAAACATTGGTGGGAAACTTACTGGGAGCAAAGTTTCACAGAGGAGTTTGGAATATATGGGGCCGATCCCACTTGGAATTTTTTTGTGGATGCGGTAAAGGAACAGTATTACCCTGTTGGAAACTATGAGGACCAGTACATGAGATGGACCACACTGCGACAAGAGAAGGGCCAAGAAGTTCTGGAGTTCACCAATACCTTCCATATATTGCACACTAAGCTGGGTATCAAAGACTCCGAGCGACATTTGGTTCTGAAATACCGTGGGGCTTTACATAAATACATCCAGACTGAAATGGATTTTCTGGACATCTCATCACTCGGTGATGCTTATCGATATCCTGTTAAAATTGATCAGAAGTTTAAGAACCAGAACAAATGGGAATTCGGGTCTGCAAATCCGCAACAACCAAAGTATGACAAAGATGACCCTAACAAACAGTCTCTCAAAAACCACTCCAAGACACAGGAAAAGAAGGGTCACGGGAAGACAAAGAAGGACACTAGAAAATGGTGTGATTCCACAAAAGCCCCTGGCACAACACCGATGAATGTCGCTCAAATAGTCATTGGTGGCCGAGATCAAAGACAAGGAACCGAACCCTGATTCAGAATCTTATTCTGAAAATATTGGTAAAGGACAGATCATTGACGTAGACCCCACTGCTATTGTCGCGACCACAAAAATTCAACCAAAAGAACCAACAGATCCTAAAGAGGGGGAGCACCTTTTTCATTCACAGATGTGGGTGAAGGGAACCCCGCTGCATTTTATTGTTGATAGCGGAAGCCATAAAAACCTCATCTCAACAGAGGTCATCAAATAGTTGGGATTGTCGACAACACCACACCCGCAACCATACAACATCGGGTGGCTTCGGCAAGGACGAGATCTCCGTGTCAGCCAATAGTGTCGATTGTCATATGACATCCAACCCTTCAAGGATGAGGTATTATGTGATGTTGCCTCACTGGATGTCTGTGATGTTCTCTTGGGCCAACCATATTTGTGGAGACACCATGTTGTTTATGAGTCTCGACCCCGTAGTGTCATTGTTACTTTGGGGGGTCATCTCTACAAAATACCAAAGGTAGTTACAACTATTGTTCCACCTAAAAAGTGTCACAAGGTAGTATCTCATACTGCAAAATTCAGCTTCTTCACAATTTGTTCAAAAGGGGAACATAAGGACACTGCAACCACTACAAATTTTCCCCAAGCACCTTCTATCCAACAGAAATAGGTCGGAAAGGTTGTAGAAAAGTGAAAAGATTCCTTTTTCAAACCATCCTCTCATGTAGCCCAACTTGTTTAACAACCTCAGCCTCAATATGTTCATGACATACTTCCATAAACTGAGAAATGCGACGTCTCCAACAAGGCAAGCAGCTCACCAAGATGCAGATTTAGCAAACGCTTTTCCCTCTCCCCCAGGAACTCAACGCAATGGAGACCATTACTTCCTAAGGAGGTAGGATTGATCTAGTTGGATATCGGTGGCCACCCACCTTTTCCGACTGGCTCAAAACAGTTTTCTGGCAAATTTGGCAATTTACTATTTTTAGCAGTTTTTAACTTCCGGGGCCATTTTGAGGGCCCGAATGAAGGTTTTTTGAGATCGAGGTTTTCAATGATATTTGAAGGCATGATTGATCTCCCAAAATGAATCTCCTCAATGATACCTTTCCAACAATCTATCACACGCCTAAAACGAAGATCGTATGCAAAAGTTACAACCTTGGAAAGTTGATGTACTCACTTACCCAAACGGGGCCCACATGAATTTTGGCGCTTCATCTTCTAGGGTTAGGTTTTTGGATGTCTAGGGTTTTTATCATTCCAGTTTATTTTAAAAAGGCCTTCAGAGCCTCATTGTAATCATCTTCTTGTGAATGCGAGTAGCCATCACATCCCTTCTCAGAGGTAAGCTGCCACCATTCTAGCGAGTCTTTCACTCTATATTTTTACAGTCTCTGTACATTTCTTTCATTAATAGAAATAATGTATTACTGTATATCTGTGTTTATGGTTGCATCTCTGATAAATTTCTGTTATATTATTGAATATCTACGATATCTCTGTGCATTTCTTTGTTATATCTCCGCTCTCATTTCATGCCAAAAATAATCCAGATCATTGAAGGTTCATGATATATGTGTTATCAGATTGTATCTCCTATTTTCTTTCCCAATTTGTCTTCTTACTTGAATGAATTATACACCTTGAGGATCATGGTTTCCTTTGATTAATGGATTCTTGAGCATTTGATGTATTTTTCCTATTAGTCACTGTTTATATTCAAGTACCTTGAGTTCATTTATGTAGAAAGGATCTCTACCTTATGGATGTTCTTCTTTGTGTTATATTTTTCTTCCTCTATTCAATAAACCTTTATCTGATATGCATATTGATTTCATTTAATGAGCAGGGTGTTTGCTTGACTCCATAGCCCAATGGTCCATCATTGATTTACAACAACTTACTGTCCTTCCCCTTCCTTGTTTTCTTCTTTTTAATCTACAAAACCAATCAAGCATTTTTATTTCTATGTTACCAAGATTACTCTCATTTGCAGTCTGGGAGTGACTCTTGGAGTGATAACATACGGATTCTAAAAGTATGCCATTTTAGGCACCCGTCACCTTTGCAGTTCATGTAGACACAAGGCAAATTGCAGAGTGACCACCATCAAAAGTGTCCCACATACGTGCTACAATTTCACCTCAACATTAAGTATAATAAAGGGAGCACCAATTGCATCATTGACTACCTCAATTGATCTCCAGTTGCAACACTAACCATGGTGCTTGACTCTTACGAGCATGAGACCTTCGGGTGGTCCAACTCTATAACAATGATCCTGAATTCAGTATGACCTACTGGATGTTAGGAATAGGAGAAACTGTAGTCAACTTTCATCTTCAGGATGGACTGATATGCCATCTTGGTCATCTTTGTGTTCCTTCAAGTGAGCATGGGAAGTTTATCTGGGAATCCCACTACAGTCAAGTGGTAGGACACTTTGGCTTGGAGAAGATAGTGGTAGTACTACAAAATCATTTCTGTTGGTCGAAGCCTCAACATGATGTTAGTAAGTATATAAGATATTGCACTGCTTGTTCCATTTCCAAGCTAGCCATTAAAAAACAAGGACTATACACCCCTCTGCCTACTCTCGACAGGCCTAGGGAATCCATCTCAATGGATTACATGCCAGGTATTCCCTCAACCAAGCATGGAAATGACTGTGTATTTGTGGTGGTTGATCGATTCTCTAAGATGGACATTCTAACTTCCTACAAGAAGAGTATCACAGCCGAGGCCACTACCAAGATCTTCTTCAAGGGTGTATGGGTACACTTCAGACTACCATTGACTATCATATTATATTAGGACAATAGATTCTTGTGCACATTTTGGTCGAGCCTCTAGTTGTTGTTGGACACCAAGCTCACCAAATCCATTTCCTTCCACCCTTAGACTGATGGAAAGACAAAGGCTTCCAATAGGATGATTGTGCATACCACGCGCATGTAAAAATCCAAGCATCCACACACATGGGATGCGAGCCTTCCTTATCTACAACACAACTACAATAGAGACCTCCATAGCTCGAATGAACACAACCCTTTTTAGGTGGGCTTGAGATTTAAACCATTGGGCCCCATTGATGTAGCACTGCCCCTTGAATCCACAGAAGAAGAATCTTCCCATGCTCAATTTGAGGTCGACAAAACCACCAAATTCATTGAATAGATTCAACAGATCCACCAATAGATCCATGATATTTTGCAGAAATTCAATAATAAATATAAGCAGTGCCATGATCAACACCAGGTTCCTCACGAGTTTCAAGTGAGAGACAAGGTTTGGTTGCATTTGCAGAAATAACACCTTACAGGACCCCATCATAAGTTGTGACCAATTCACTATGTACCTTACACCATCAACAAGGATATGGGTGATAATGATTTTGAGTTAAGTATTGCCCCCTTCCTTGGCTTGCACCCGGTATTCAATGTGGACCTCCTTCAACCATATTTTCCACCACTACTAGACACATCAGAAGTGGTAGATAAACTGACACATACAGAGCTCAACCTTGACAACATGGAATAGGAAACCATCGATTGGATCATGGACACACAGGTTAAGGGCACTCACCAACAAAAGATCCAACTCTATTAGGTTTTCAAAGCAGGGGAGATAATGCACCAAGGAAAGTGGATCACCAAGCGTCAAGTTTAACAAAAGTTTTCCCATTTGATGGTGGCACTCAATGCAATGGAGACCATTACTTCCTAAGGGGGGAGGACTGATCAAGGTGGACATCGATGGCCACTTACCTATTCCACTAACTCAAAGTATAGTTTCCATCTTGAAAAATTTTCTATAGATTTTCAGGTCTCAAACTGTAAAATGTGGTGAATACCTACACAAAATATCTAGCTAGCAAAAAACATACACAACTTGCAAAGGTGAGAAGAAGAGAGAAAAAATGGAGTGAAAGAATGAGAAATTGTATTATTTGTATTCCACATTGAGTGAATAATTTACATTAGATATAGGATACATGAGTAACTAATGTGCCATAGTAGTGATCTAGAGAGATCTAGAAACTCACTGACAAACACTAGAGTGAATTTCCACCTAGTCCTAGTTAACTAATCCATGCAATAATCAGTTAATTGAGTCACATGTGTGGAAGTGAGAGAAGCACACGCAACTGCTAGTGATAAAACCGAGGTTGCTTTTGGACATGCATTGTGGAAATAATATTCATGAAAAATCCTAATTATGGAAGATGTGTGTAGAAGAAGAATATAGATAAGGAAGGCTCAGGAGTGCGTTGTTTAGGCGCATTCAGGAGTACAATGTGCAGAAAGAAGAGTAAAGAAGAGAAATAAAGCAAAGGAATAAAACACATAATAAATCAGAGAATAAAGCAAGATAATAAAGTGGATGAAAAGGAAGGATGTCAGGGCGACATGCTAAAGATAGAAGGACAAAAAAAAGCAGGAAGAACAATAGTCAGAATGCAAAAGCAACATGTAGACGAAAAAAAAGGTAAAAGCAGCCTGAACAACAAGTCAACTTGAGTTATCATAAATTTTAATAGGGTTTTTGGGATGAACAAAGTAGGGTTTTAAGCCCTAGAATTTAGGTATAAATATGTAATGGGTTGGGATAATAGGGGTTCTTCTTGAGCGATATTGCCTGTTCTATGCTGTTGAAAAAGAGAGTGATAGAATAGACTGAGAGAAAAAGAGTCTATGTCTTAATGTTAAGGAGATGATGCATATAGAGAGAGTCTTGCACTATAGAGTGTCTAGGATAGGATAAGGGAAAGATAATATGATGTATCTTTGTAAGCACAGTGTGTAAGCCTAAGACAATTGCATAAAGAATAATAAAGAAGCCAACCATTGTGGACATAACCTAAATTTGGGTGTGTTATAGCATGAGTTGTAGGTTGGGAAAATCCCAACCCAACCACAAAATAATTTTCTACAACTATGGGACACTTACACCCAATGTCACCTCGATGTAGGTCTCACACTTCAAGGGTGACTAGGTCACTCTAGGGAGGTGATCCCGATGACCCTAGGGGGAATGAAAAGGATGAAGGGAAGTGTAAGGAGAATTCCCCCGAAAGTCAAGTTATGGAAGAAATGATTGGTTGAAAATGGTAAGTGAAGAGAGGTAAATGGATACCAAATAAAGAGATAATTGTCAGTGCACTTGTACCTGCCTGAGATACAAGAAAAGACACTTTTCCAACCAAGTATAGTAATGGATCAACAAGTTAAGCTTGTTTTCCCTAAAATATAGAAGCATATAGGTTATTAAATCAACAATAGATTACATCCAAATCAACGAGTAAAAGGTCTATATTAGTTAGCAATGTTAGCAATAAAAGTAGTAACCAATGTGGACCAAAAATAACACTTCAAGACTGAATAAATATGGTTGTCATAAAAGTAAATTTCTACAGTAGTATATCATCCTTATGGCTGTAGCATTCAATGGGGCACAACAACAAATATGACCATAAAAAAGTGCCAAAATCTATCCCAATAGATGCACCTAGGTTAGTAGGTTAAACTAGCAAAGTTAGAGGGTTAGTTTGTGAGATATTAGCAGTTAGGGTTAGATTAAAGAAACCCTAATGGATGTAGGTTATTTTTACTACAGAAATAAGAATTTGTGTGAGAAAGAGGATGCCCTAAGGGAGGAAGAATCCCCGAGGCATCAAAATCATTATCCAAAAGAGACAACTTCAAAACTTGAAATTTGTATGTTTATCAAGGCAACAATTTATTTCACCCATGAAATAAGTAAATGACTAGTGCCCTTAAGAAAGGGTAAATGGATTCAAGAGAATGTGAAGAATCTAGATAGGCTACTTCCCTGGAGGTGTAAACCCTTTTACTCCCCAAGACAATCTTCTCTTAGCTAGGGTTTTAACTAGGAGGGTGTATGCAATTATACTCCTCTTAGTAAACCCTTATGAAGAAATATTCCCTTAGCAATAAAATGTTGGAAACACAAGTAGGGGTGTATTCCCTTATACTCCCTACTTGTCTCAAGCAAATAGAACCTTTAACTTGTATAAATGATAGTACAATGAAATAAATGGCACCTTCAAGCATTAAAAAGGTAATAAAAGCTAGACTAACCACCAAAAAGCAATGAATAAAACCTTCCAAGGCTAGCACACCATCTCCATCAACCATAACCAAGACATATCCATAAACAAAATAAAAAGAGGCAAAATACTCCAAGTGTAGTGAAAATTTCAGTCCAAGAGCCTCTCACAATGGAGAGTTATGTTTTATGTAAAAATGAAATGAGGTGATCTCAATTTATATCATCCTCCTAAACATAATTTGTCCACAATTGTCCATAATATTGGGGTAAAACATAAGACAAGACGATAACAACCCTTGTATTTCCCCTTTACAATAATTTAACACCATTTTACACATAGAAAAACCTAAAACAAAGCTGATGTCATCCCTTGAAGGAGGACGTTTTGGAAAATTGAGCAACTCGTTGGAGTGGGATACAAAGTAGGGCCTCCAAAGGCCATGTGGCAATCATCCAGAGCCTCTCCACCTCAAAATTCCATGTGTCATGATCTATTTCATCATCAACCACCACATGCCCCTCAAATGTGACATCAATCCCCTAGGGAGTGGTGTTTTTCCCCTTTTGGGAAAGTGCTTTGGAATGCAAAGGGTGGGCTATGTCTATCCAGCTACCTCTTAGGCGAAGGCATCTCTTTGTAGTCTGGCATGTGGGCCTATGTCATCCATTTGATGGGTTGCTTGCCCCATGGAAGCCCAAGCTGGGCTTGTTTTTTCAAAACTGGCCAACAACTTATAACTGCAACACAAATGGATATTCCCTCCAAGGAACTCAAGTCAAGGCATCATGATGAGCAAATCAAGTTAATAAAAAAGCCATTAAGCATGTATACCAAGACTACATCATACAAACATGTTCTTAAGAAGCTAGACGTTTTTCCAAGTTTGGTTTTGGGAGGGTTGACATGATACTTATTTTCAATGGATCAAACCCCCTTAGTCTAGGAACAACCATATCTGAGTCATGTGAATGAATTGGAATGGATGGGGGAAGTACTCAATGGGCATGGGGTTCATGATATGCAACAATCCATAATATCTCATTTATGGGTGCCTTTGTGGAGGGTGTGCTGCACCTTCATCCATAATGCATTTTTTCCAAGCCCATCAATTTCCTTTTATCTTTATTTATTTGTATTTTCTTTCAATATAGCATAGTTGGAGTTGGAGGCCACTTCCCTAACGTGTTGACCAGGTAACGACAATGCCACCCACAAGTACTTTCATGGAAATGAGAAGGTTGGCTTGTGATGAGACCCCCTTTCCCTCAACCATGAAACTGAGATCCATTACCTTGGTGTGATGGACATAAATGGTAATGTCATACCATTAGATACCCATGGACATGATAGGTTGGCTCGTGATGAGACCCCCTATCCTCAACTGATCCTTTAAGTGTCTTTATTTATTCTTTTCATGGGGTCCTTATTTTTTTGCGGAGAAGGTTTTCATTGATTTCTAGGGATCCCCTGGGTGAAGCATCTGGAAGGTTCTTTCATTAGGATTTTATCTTTTACCAGCTAACTTCCCTCTGGGCATTCAACCCCTTTTTCCCATGAAATTAGGAATGGTCCCTTCTAGGGTCAGTCTACCCCAAAATCCCAAGAGATGATTTCACAAGGGGAAATAATGATGGAAAGTGGTAAGTATGGTTGGGAGTGGTATGATGAATCATCAAAGGAAGATCCCAGAAACACCCCAACCTAAGGGTGACCATCTACTTGAGTGCCCCAATCTAACCACCATCATTTAAATAAGGTAAAAATCATAGTTTCCAAATCAAATGTCTCATAATAAAAAATAACCTATGATACACAAGCTAGAATGTCTCAAATATTAAAATGATACCCACCATTATACCTGACTTGTACCGCATGGAGCAAGACCCAGGTGACCTGTGGTGGAAAGCTGATGTGGATGATGACCATGTGTTGGATCACTGTGGTGGAAATGCGGGTCTCTAGTTGTGCAAATGGGATACTGCTGGTCATGTGGGCTCTCGACACTCCATATATGCAGCCTGAGGGTCTCAAGATGTAATCTCCTTAGTTATCCATAAAATGGGGATAATAGGGTGAACCACATTAACTTCTATGTTTATGTGTCTTTTATGTGATTGATCATGGATACTTTCTTGATGCATGTTAGACTAGAATTATTTTCTGTGTGATCATTGCACAATTCTTATGAATGTTACAATACTTGGTTTTGTTTGTAATATGAAGTATAATGGTAGTACATAACTAAGTTCACTAAGTAACCTAATAAGAACAAATACAAAATGACTCAAGTAGAACCTATATGTAAGAATGAATGGAATGATCAACTCTTATCCCCTCACTACTACAAAAACTCATTTCTTGTAGCCCCAATAGATGCCTCGAGTGAGACTTCATATGCATGTAGGTGATGATGAAAGGGTCGATGTCTGAAGGGTTTTTTTGGTCAAGATAATTCGAACCTAGAGCCTTACAACCACACACGCACACTAACAAATGGTTTTGTTGGCGGGACTCATAATATGTGATTGAGGGAATGTTTTGGAGGCCTACTAAGAAAGAGATATCAGAATGGTTATAATGGAAGGAACACGAGTTTGCTCAGAAAGAGAATATAAATCCTTGGATGAGAAATGGCCAATGGATGCAAAGGTATGTGTACATAGAGCTGCATGAAATTTTCTTTGATGAATTTCCAATTATTTTGACTAAGTGGTTAGAAAGACTAGTAGAGAACATTGGAAGGTACCAAACCACAACATCGAGGAATTGGACTCCTGAGTTGGTAAGACAACTAAATTTTGTAAGTAATCAAACTTCTCGTGAAATGGATTTTTGGTTAGATAATATATTAGGAGGATATGTTACATAATTTGTAGTAGATTGTACCTGGTCATACAGTGTTGCAGAAAGGGATTTCTTCAAAGGTCTACGCATAAGGTTCATGAAATCATTGGTTACGTGGATAAAGATGCTATTGTGTGACAAGTGCGTGATGACAATGAAGTCTGACTACTAAAGGGCTTCGTGCACATAGGGGAACTAGGGGATGACAAGAGGATAATTTGAGGACATGAGAGAATTAAATAAACGATGAATAAAGGAGGGAGGAACTGAGGATGCAGAGAACTGAAGAGGGTATACCAGAGGAAGAAGACGAGTTTGGAGTATTTCACAAAGGAAGGAGGCACAAGAGGTGAAACACTGGGGCTGAGAAAGGCACTACTACATATGGGCGGATTATTCCATGAAAATTTTCCACGCTTCCACTAGTTTCATATTTTTTTTAAACAAGGCGGGATTTTCATTGCTATTGCCACGAAAGATCGTCGCAATATCGATGAAAATATTAATTTAACCTAGTCGAGAATTTTGTCTCTATAGCAACCAACTTTCGTGGCAATAGCGACAAAATTTTTGTCTATCTCATTGGTCAGTGTTAACGGCTAGTTGACTATTTTATCTATATATACTTGACTTTAAGAGACTTTGCGACACAATTGCTATAGTTGCGACACTGTTCTTGGCTTTTGTTTGAGCTGTTTATTTTTTTCGTCACCCACTGGTTGAACAAATCCAATTCTCGATCTAAATAGCTCGGATTTTGAACTTGCAAGGTTAGTATGTTATTTTTTATTGATGTACTCATTTAACTTGTAATTTTTTTTTCAAATGT
>SNQJ01S0031014.1:8831-64184 GCA_010110895.2 Picea sitchensis | reverse complement strand
AACACATGCTTACAATATTTGGTTGATTAGTGCCTTGATTATTTGTAGGGGATATATATATTACAATATATTAGAATATTAGAATATTAAAATGTAATAGTAATTCCATATTGCAATGTAATATGACATTACCATATTACATTGTAATATGACATACAATATGGTATACCATATTTCATGTAATTTTTTTTTTTAAAACCTAAAGTCATCGTCGCAATATCGACGCAAGTTCGTCGAAAATATTTTACTATTTTACCACAACCGTCTCTATAGCAACAAAACTTCATCGCAATTTGCCATGAATATTCGTCGCATATACAACATGTGTGTCGTAAATTTGGTTTTGAGATATTGCACTCATCGATATTACTACGGATTTTCGTCGCAAGTTGTGACGGACTTTCGTCGCACGTTCAACAACTGCGTCGTAAGTTATTGGCTTGGCATAAATTTTCGTCCCAATTGCGATGAAGTTTCGTTGTAATTGCCACATTTCTTCGTTGTTATTGCGACGATAGTTCGTCGTAATTGCGATGATGCATAGGGTTAATCGATATTGAAGGAGGTGACACGTGGAGAGTTAATTTCATCGATGTTTCCACACACACTTGGATCGTGGATATAGCGATGAAATTATTTTGACGAAAAAAAATCTCGGCTTTTGTGGAAATTGCGACGGATAAGTGTGGCAATATCAACGAAAAACCGTCGCAAATTTGTTCATATGTACTAGTGAGGAGAGTTGTTGCTACACATTATTTTGGTCACCTTGGTGATGTGTCTACAAGCATGTATTCAACCTCTCAAAAGGATCTTTCCCATGAGAAAAGTAATTGGTTTCCTGCTCTACAAGACTTGTTTTTAGAAGGACATTGCAGGCTGAGAGTACTACATATTGCGAAAATGTCTGATTTCCGCACGCTGCTCTAAATCTAGCTTGCGGAGTTTCCGCAGGGTGCTCTATAGACAAGGTGCAGCGACATTTTAAAACTGAGAAAAAGGAAGAAGTTCACGAAAGTTCTAGAAGGATTCTTCTAGAATATGAGGTGGAATCCATATGGTTGAGATCCTACTCGCCTCTCTGATTTGGTGGGATCATCCTGACCTCTTTAACCATCTCTCTTTATTCTATATAATGATGGATTTCTCATGGAAAAGGTTAAGCAAAAGCATTAAGCAAGAGAAAGTGAGGAATGATTAAGTTGGAATAGGCTGAGAATTGTGTGAATAATTCTACTGTTGATGCTTGAGGGCTTCACTTCAGTCCATCAAGTTATTGTGGATCATCTTCATGCAAGCTTGGAGCAAGTGTGTGTGTTAGAGCAAGGGGCCACCAAAAGGGAACTTTGCAACATCAGGGTTGTTTGGTTGTATCTTCCACTTTTACTTAATACAATACAATGGCATGCTCTTTTCCATAAAATCATTCTCATTTTATTGCATGACTCCTTGATCACATGCATAGGTTGTCATTGAATATGCTATTGTTGCTTTCACTTTGGTTGGTTTGTGTTCTATTGCAAGATCAATATCACAAGAGAATTGGAGCGAAGTAGGAACAACAAAGACATAAGGAAGCGATATTCAAAGGTATGCCATTCATCTTTTCTTTGATGGTAGATTCAATGATTGAAGCTTAGGGAAAGCGCCATGTCCTATCTTGTTTTTTTATAGATCTAGGTGGATCTAGGGAGATCAGTTTATGTCCGCATTTATCGATATATCCAATAACAAAATTGG
Source organism: Picea sitchensis (assembly GCA_010110895.2). Lineage (NCBI taxonomy): Eukaryota > Viridiplantae > Streptophyta > Pinopsida > Pinales > Pinaceae > Picea > Picea sitchensis. The sequence continues at coordinate 62,444 of SNQJ01S0031014.1, read as the reverse complement.
AGACTCCACTGGGGATACGACCTGTTTTTGGTTTTTGTCGTCCATTTTCCCTTAGCCTACTGTTTTTCATTATGTTTAAGTCTTTGAGTTTGTAAGGGATTAATCCAAACTCTCTAGCCCTGAAAGTTTCCTTAGTTTCTTTACCCTCTTTCCAATTTTCTTGTGTTTATAGACATTTCTGCACTATATTCTATATATAACCTGTGAAAACCTTAGATTGTCACACCCAGACTGTTTAGGCCAGTGCGAACTTTCCGCACCCTGCTCGTTGCTACCTTGTGGACACTGTTGATTTCTGCACTGTAACCTATTGTTGACCTGCGACAGTGTCTGTAATTTTTTTTGGATTGGGTCTTGTTGTCTTTTGATGCCCAGTTTTGACTTGATCACCTGGGAGGCACTTTTGAGGCCAATATTTGACTGATTGCTGAATTCAAGACTTGCTTTTGATTGGTTTTTTCATGATTGTAAACTCTTCATTATCATTTTGTAAATTTTTGCTTCTCAATTTTTATCAACAAGGATATAATCTCTGATTGCGAATCTGAGTACTTGATTGATTAAAAGTTTTTCATTTGAGTGAAGTTTTGGATTATTTTACATTTTGTTGGATTGTTTGTTGATTTGAAAGACATTGTTTGTTTGCATTTGTTAAACACTTTCTTGTCATATTTGTTTTTATCTTCATTGAAAGTTTGATTTGGGTATTTAGTTGAGTGTATCTTTTTCGTTGATTACGTTTTATTTCTTCAAGTATATGTTAGATATGGTTTAGGAAAGGAAGACATAAATACATCTATTCTTTGTAATAATTCATAAAGAAAAATCTTTGCATTCAAAACTATTAGAGAGAACAAATTCATAGCTTATGGTTGTTTGGAATTGTATTTATTCAAGGAAAAAGAATTGTACTTCGTAGCTTTTGAGATTCCAGAAAATATCTTCTCCCTACTGTAGATAGATTTGATTGAACGAAAAATTGCATTATTCATCTCTACTTGCATATTATTGGGTCAAGGTATCATACAACATTGGTTTCATTTCCATCTCCCTCTTTAGTAAACAACAACCTCTAAAACACTGTGTAATTTTAAAATTTAATTAGTGACTTTTATTTTCTAGGGATATTTTACACCAACAGTAGCTAGGCTAGCGCTTTGGAATAGGTCGTGAGACTCACTCTCCAAAGCATAAAACACACAATAACATATTGTGATAGGGAGTGGTCAAATCCATTTGCAAAATTTTGTCTCGGGAAGCCCTTCTAACACAAGGGTCAATCACGAGGTCGCATTGAAATTGGCAGAGTTACTCACCCTGCTTTGTTGGTCTTGGTGTTGAGATTGCGCATATTATGGGGGTCACTTGAAAGTATACCCACAATGATGAGTGGAAGCCTTTCAAGTTGATTTTGGGATAGATATCCTACATTTGCACATGGATCAGACTATCGACTATTTCCCCATGCATTACTGTTGTTCTTGGTAACTTTAGCAGCCTATCTCTTTAGGGTCTCACGGTACCTGGAATCGACACTAGCCAGACTCACTTGGACTCCTTGGAGGGTATACCCACGATTATGTGTGGGAGCTTGCACCAGGGTGTAAGTTCGTTAAGCAGGTCGTCAACATAACTTTTCCACCCACTCTATCCTAGCCCCTTCTTGTCTTGACTTTGCGATGTTGGATTTCATCACCAACTAGTGACTTCGAAATAAGAAGGTTTGTTTTGCCTGGTTTGATCTCTATATTTTATTAGCGAGTGTTGTTTGTTTTCATAGTTGGCCATATATTTTTTCTGTAAAATATTTGTTTTGGAAAACATTGACCCTCCATGTCGTTTGCGTAGGGTACAAGGACTTCCTCCGGAAAATATGGAAGATTCTCTCCCTCTACCCCCTCATTCACTGGAGGGCTCTCCTCAACAGAGCGACGTCCAGGACACTATAACCTCACAAGAGGAAGGTTCCACCTCTTTAGAAAGTTTTCGAATTATTTATGATTCTAGAGGCTTTTCGCATTCCTTTTGGATACGAGAGACGTATTCTCTAGCTGAATTCATCTAGAGAACTTGTTGTTGACACTTCTAGAATACCGAGCGGACCCCATTCAGGCCCTGGAGTCGGGGATCCCTTTTGGACTACTGAAATATTTGGAAGCCTACCTCGCACAGTGCAGGACCTTTACAGCTCAGGGGTAGGTGTTGATACTCCTGTTGTATCAGAATTGCCCGAAACGTCTGTTACCTACACGATACCTTTAAAACATTTTATTTCTACAACTAGCAATAGCACCGTCGATCCAGACACACGGTCAATTGGTCCTAGCTCAAAATTTTCTCTCCAGATGGCCCATTCCACTATGGTCCCACATTCTATGACTATTCCTACACGAAACGTGGTGGTTAACCAAGCTCCCATTGGTACACCACTTTCATCTAGACCTATCCCGTCACTCCCACTTGGGTACCATGCTTTAAATTCTTCTATCGCTATCCCTACCCAGGTTCCACCCTAAGGCTCTGGAATTTTTGTTCCTCCTGGGTACAATGTTGTTGGTTTCGTTCCTACACCTTCCCAGGTTCTCTCCATAGGGTCTTATCCACCTTTTCTTGGTGGATCTGGTGCTAGTGGCTCCACTACAGTTGGGGGCACACACCATTCATTCACTTCTGGTTATCTGATTCTCGTTGGAGGGCAATCTCATGTTGGGGGGCAACCTCAATTTGGGGGTCAAACTCAAGTTGGGGCACCACCTCTATTTGGAGGACAACCTCAGGTTGGATCTTATAACCCACAGTATGGACAAAATACGTCGAGATTACTAGCCCAACTTTGGAACCTTTGCGCTCAAGGAAACCCACAATCCTTTGGGGGGAAACATTCTCAAGCTAACCTTTTTGTGCCCCCGAACTATGGTCAGCCGTATCCTATTTCTTTGAATCCTGCTTAGGGTCTGAACGTTCAATCTAGTGTCTCTTTTCAAGGGAACATCTCTAATCAACCCAACCCTATGGGCTACATGCCTCCAAATCCTCCACGTCAGAATCCGACATGACTTTCTACTTACATGCATGTTGCTTACGGTCCTACTAGTATACCAACGAGACTTCCTCCCCATAATCACCAATATCCTCAAGTGCATTGACGATTTCCTTTTTTAGCCACTTTGGATTTACCCGATTTGTCTAGAATCTTGAATGACCCTATCCTAGATTCTCCCCATTGGCTCGTCATACAGGCCAAACTACCGTCCGACATTCCCAAATTTGATGGTAAACTGGGAGAAGACCCCAACAATCATGTTATGTCTTTTCACCTTTGGTGTTCATCCAACTCATTTATGGATGACTCCAGTAAGTTACGACTCTTCCAACGAACTCTCATGGTTTCGACAACAAAGTGGTATATATAACTACCATGAGGCTTCTTTAACAATTTTAATACTCTAGCCATGGCTTTTATCACACATTATCAATTGTCGATTCGTTACGAAACAATAACCAAAATTTTGAGTTCTTTCAAAGAATCTTCTGCCACTCATATTTCTGATCACATTCATGAGTGGAGGAGGAGACGACGTTTGATCAAAATTGAACTTGTTGATCAGTTATTGGCCGAATGGTTCACCAAATCATTCGTTAATTAAATTTCCCGTGATATTTCCATGGGTGGAGTTTTTATCGAAGAGCAGGGGATTAGTCACGCTTAGTATCTAGATCTTGTTTATTCGGAAACGGGCACACTTTACGACTTGATCCCTGACGCTCCTCGCCCTTCTACCACCGCTACCACAACAACTCCCGCCCCTTCTCATGCAGCTGATGGTGTGATTGATACTTTCCATGCTCAACCTCAATCCGCGCATGCCTCTCACACCACTCCCAAATCTAATGCTTTTAATGTTCAAAATGCTCCGAATCCTACTCCTTCCACCAACAAAACTTCGGAAGTTAATGCCGTTCAATCTACCCCTTCCGGTAAAAATAAATCTAAAAAAGGAAAGGGTAAGAACAAGGAGGATAAAAATAATAATCCACAATCCGACAAAACCAAGACTCAACCTATTGATGATAAGGATAAACGCAAACCTCGATATCATTTCCTTATCTGTGGTGATGATCACTACATGAAGGATTGTCTGAGATGAGCCGAGGTCACTAAGTTACTTCAAGGGACCGAGAAACCTTCTACACCTGTCATTTTGTCTCAACCCTTCCCTTCTCAACATTAGGCTCAATTGGTCATTCATGACCAACCTTCTCCTTCCACCACTTCGTATGTCCTTATGTGTATTAGTGATTCTAAAAAGAACGATGTTTTACTTACTACTTGGGCCAAATATTATTCTCCTTCAAAGGAGAAAGTTGACGATCTACCCCCTTTGTTGGTTCAACCACCTCCTTCAACTCCACCTCCCAATGGTCCTCTTCATATCGAACGACCGATCTTCGATACAATTCTCTGCCCTCCTCCTAAGGGCATTGTTCGAAATTCCGTCTTTAATCCTCATGCATGTGCTCCTAAAACTATAGTATTGTAGAAGATCTTGCGCAAGCACCCTCCGCGATGTTAGCTCTCGAAGTCCTTCAAAGTTTTCCCGCTCAACGGAAGGCACTGTTAAAATCCATTGGTCGAATTGATCCCTCGGATACGAATTTGATAATCTTTGACTTGGAAGATCGCATTCCAAGGCTCCCTCAACTAGCGTTTCAGATCCAAGTTGTTGTCGAGAATAAGAATATCTGTAGAACTGTTATTGACGAGGGTGCCTCGACATGCGTTATGTCTGTTACCTGTTGGAAATTCATTGGTTCTCCTCCCCTCACCGAATCGCACAACACACTTAAGACCTTCAATGGTTCTGGTTTTAAACCCTACGATGTACTCCCTTCGTTGCCTATTACATTGGAAGGCAAAACGGTCAATGTCGAGGTTGAGGTCTTTGATGTGCCTCTCAATTATAACCTCTTACTCGGTCGTAGCTGGATTGATTCCATGAGAGCAGTTGTGTCTACCCTATTCCGTGTCATATATTTCCCACACCAAGGAAAGGTCATAACGATATACCAACTAGCCTTTTTAACTCCGATTCTCGTACTAGCAACGTACCCTTTATTTCCAAGACACCTCCTAGGTATGAGAATGTCGGTGTGGGTCTTCTAAAAGATTCAACTTTGATGGGTACTTTCCCCATGCCACCACCTGATGTTCCACCTCCTTTTGTCACCTCAATCAACATGATTTCCACCTCTGCTCGCGAAACCCCTGCATCTCATGACCCATGGATAGTACCTGACCCTTGTGATTATCTTTGCTATGGAGAACAAATGACTTTAAGTCTAGTTGAATCCGCTTATCAAGCCATTCAATCAACAAATTCTTCTACTTCCTCTCTCTGTGATTCATCTCCTGATCCGTTCATGTGGTTTTTCCCATCAACGAGATGATTATGTTATTTATGTCTATGGAAGACACCCCTTGGGATGATGGACATCATCGTTCCATTCTCTTCCTAGAACAACACACCCTAGAGAGTTACCATCAGGTTTCGACTCCGTCAATCGTTGTTGTCATTTCCTCTGTTCCTGAGTCAACACATGATGTGCTATATGAAAGGAACTTGAGTAACATTTCACCCACCGTTCCTCTCAACATATCAATTAAACCTAGAGTTGTCGAAAATGTTCACATCAAAGCTTCGTGTTCCACCGATGAGGTCGTCGCTTATAAGTCCCTTTTTCAAGAATTTCGTGACGTTTTCGCATGGAGTTATGAAGAGATGTCGGGTATTGACTTTGATATCGTTGTGCATGAAATTAAGACATACCCGGATGCTAAACCCATTCGACAGAGACTTCACCTGGTCCACCCTCATAAAGCTGCTGCTATCAAGCTTGAGGTTGAGAAACTTCTTAAAGTTGGCTTTATCTATCCTGTGGCTTTAACCGATTGGGTATCTAATCTAGTTTCGATCAATAATAAACAAGGAATGATCCGTGTATGCGTTGATTATAGGGATATCAATAAAGCTTTTCCTAAGGACAATTATCCAACCCCCTTAGTTGACTAGATCGTTGACGATTGTGCCGTGAGTGAAATCTTCTCTTTGATGGACGATTTCTCTGGCTATAATCAGATTAAATTTTTCCCACGGATCAACACAAAACCACTTTCATTTGTCCTTGGGGTACCTTTGCCTATCGAAAACTACCTTTCGGCTTGAAGAACGTTGGTGTGACTTTTCAGTGTGCCATGTCTTATGCTTTTCACAATATCAAGCACATTGTACAACTGTATCTCAATGACTTGCCGACACATTCCATGCATCATCAAGACCACTCAACACATCTCCGAGCCATTTTCTTTCGCTGTTGTTTATATCGTATACGTTTGAACCCACACAAATGTGTTTTTTGTGGGGAGTCCGACCAACTTCTGGGTTTTATTGTGTCCTTACATGAAATTAGGGTTGATCCTTTGAAGGTTGAGGCTATTCTTAATCTACCTCCTCCTTCCAGACTACGCCAACTCCAAAGTTTGCAAGGGAAGGAATTTTTTTTGCGTGGATTCATCTCCAATTACGCTGAGTTAACGTTAGGATTTACTCAACTGTTAAAGAAAGGGTACGAGTTCGTATGGGACGATATTGCTAATAGGGCCTTCGAAGCTTTGAAACTTGCCTTAACCCGTACACCATTACTTTTCCCCCAGATTATAGTCGAGACTATTTCCTTTACCTCGCTGCTTCAGACTTTACCATTGCCATGGTTTTAGTCCAAAAAGATGATTCACATGATGAACATGTAATTTACTATTTGAGTCGGAGTCTCACGACCACCAAATCCAAATACCTACATGTGGAGAAACTAGCCTTGGCAGATGTTCAAGTTATCCAGTGTTTTCGTCACTATACTCTCTTACGCAAGACCATTGTTCTTTCTGATTGCAACCCTATGCACCATATTCTTACACGCCAATTGCTAGGGGTAAAGTACTCCAAATGGATAGTTATCCTCTAGGAGTTCAACTTAGAGTTTGAATACATTAAGTCTAAGAAATATTTGGTTTTCGCCAAGTTGATCTGTGACCTTCTCTCCATTGTGACAGAAAATGTGACAGAGGATTCTTTACCTAACAAATCCCTTTTTTTGATCATTTCTGATGACCTTTGGTACAGAGATATTATCATTTATCTCCAAAATCAAACTTTTTGGCCTGACCTTTCTAGTACGGACCATCATCGTATACGGTACCAAGCCCGTCAATACATAATTCTCGGTGACACTCTTTATCATCGTGGTGTTGACTCTATTTTTCGATGATGTCTCACCTATGATGAGGCTGAGAAAGCTTTGAATGACTACCACTTTGGAGCATGTGGTGGTCATATGTCTGGGTATGCCACTGCCCAAAATATCTTATGAGCATGATATTTCTGGCCTTCTTTATTTAAAGATTGTATTAGTAGCGTCCAAAAATTCCATGCTTGTTAAACTTACAATAACAAGATAAGATCTCATCTCGCTCCTTTACACCCTGTAGTTTCAGTTGGTCCTTTCGTGAAATGGGGCATTGATTTCATGACATGTAACCCTCACTCGACCAGGGGGCCATGGATACATCATTGTAGCTGTGGATTATTTCACTAAATGGGTCGAGGCAATGCCTACATTCGATAACACCGGAAAAACTGCAGCCTTGTTCATATTCAATCATATCATCACTCGATTTGGAATCCCACAAGTTATCGTTACTGATCACGGTAGCCATTTTCAAAATTTTATGATGTCTGAGATTACTGAAAAGTTGGGTCTTTGGCATGAAAACTCAACCCCTTATTACTCACAGGCCAATGGCCAAGTTGAAGCGATAAACGAAGTTCTCATCACTATGTTTCGACAGATAATAGGAATTCACAAGACAAGTTGGCACACGATGTTGTTTTCATCATTATGAGCCTATCAGACATCCGTGAAGTCTACCACAAGATTTACACCTTTCCAATTAGTGTATGGTATCGAAGTTGTCCTACCGATTGAATGTGAGATACCATTTTTGAAGCTAGCCGTTGAACTTCTCCCAAACACCTTTGTTGAAGAGGAGCGTCTATTGTATTTAGTGCAATTAGATGAAACCTATCATGATGCCACCCTGGTTATTGAGACTCAGAAGAAACGTGTCAAGGCCCAATATGACAATCATGTCAAGCCACGTGTTTTCTCTGAAGGTGATCTAGTTCTCCTCTACGAACAAGATCGTGATTTACTAGGAGCTGGAAAATTCGAGGCTATGTGGCGAGGTCCGTATATTGTCAAACAAGTGTTGGAAAATGAAGCTTATGAGTTAGTAGATTGTGATGGCATTCCTTTGAGTGAACCCAGAAATGGGATTTACTTAAAGAAGTACTATGCTTAGGTCATATTTGCATGAGTGCTTGTATTTTTATTGTATCATACTCTTGTGTGCTATTTTTGTGTGCTTTTTCATTATTTGGCTTCGACCCCCAACTGCTTACCTTGCATTGTGCTTGGTTTTCAAATGTCGGTGTCTTCGCTACCCTACATTGGCTTCGTCGATGGCGCTAGTCGTAGTACTCAGAACTTAACATATGTTTCTTGGGAAATCTATGCACCTACGAATGAGTTAATCAGTTTACACAGTTTTTGCATCAGTCGTGCAACTAACAATATCACGGAATATAGTGCAGTCATCGAATTGTTGACCGACGCTATTTCACTTGAAATCCATCATCTTGTTGTACAACTTGATTCGAAGTTAGTGGTACTATAGTTAAGTAATGTCTATGCTATCCATAGTCCTACTTTGTTAAGGGTATATTTACGAATCTGCCTCTTGGAACGTCAGTTTGATTATATTAAATATCAACATATTCCTAGATGTCTAAATACATTAACTGATGCATTAGTTAATTAAGTGTTAGACATACATTTGAGACACATGTAAATCCAATCACAATTCACATTAAAGAAAGTAAGCCGGTAAAATCCTCATGTATATATAACGATAAAAGTTTTTTACAAAAAGTATTTTCGTCCAAAGATCAAAAATATCAAAATGAGAAGCATTGGGCTTCATATACAAAATAACAGCAAGGATGCTTCTCACGGTATCACACTACTGTCCGTGCTACCCTGCAGAGTAATCGACTAAGTGAACCAGATATGCCCACAATATGGCGTTGATAATGTCTTGGAATCTCATCGATAGAGATATCTGGGATATCTGTTGTCAATCCCTCCAGGTTCTACTCGACCGCCTCGTAGTCACCAACATCCCAACCTGCTACCATGATTGCTTCCCCTCGTCTCTAGATAGGGGATGTACCCAAAGGATGTTATGGCCCTATATCTGCGTTGTCAAAGAGTTTTGATTAGTCATTGGATTAAAAGCATAAAAAACATTTTATATTTCAAAATTCACAAAAACATCATAAAAAACAAAATGTATTTCTTACCTAAGTCTCCCCACTGAAATCCCTAAGGTAGAACCAAGTCTGGCTCACCTCTGAAGTCCAAACTGGCATATGCATAATCGTCTACCATAAGAAGTTGAGGCCTCAACCATTCAAAAAATACATCATTATACTTCACAATGGGGCCAGCCACATGTCGAGCCATGAGGTCACACCACCTCTTCATCCTTGGATCTCGTGGGGCCAGTATGTCCCAATCTACCTGTAAACGTAAATGGGGAACCCTCTCTAGGAAGAAAGACACTAAAATAGAACCGTACCCAAATTGTTTCAGGTCCCCCTTTTTGCATTTTGTCAGTTGTGTCTTCATGCTACAGAGAACTCTGTCACACTAGTTGAATAGTCGAGGCTCCGTGCACTCCACTGCATATTGAAAATAAGTCTGGAGGGCCATGTGAGGATATGCACTCCCCGAAATACGTGAAATGGTAAAAATAATAGTCCAGAGGAGTAAATCCCAGACTCCCCTAATGGAAACCTTGCCTTTGCGTCTCTCGGCCTCAGGATCACAATATCGACAGACATACTCGCTCATTGGTAGACCACCACCTCTGCCTCATGTCAAAGTGACATGGGATCCACAAAGATATAACCCCGTCAAGAAAAATATATCCTTGATATCTAAGGAAAGTACGTGGGCACCCACATGAAACACTTGTTGGTCCACATCCCACATGTGAACTAGATACTCCAGCAACCTCAGTTGGGCCCTCATGCCCTTGATGTTAAAGAACTTCAGTAACCCACACCGTCGGAGGGAATTTAAAGTGCTTGGGTCATTCAAGGCAATGTAATCATCATCTTCATGTTCTCTCTCCCTCCACTCCAATATTTTGATGATAAAAAACCTGCATTGGGACAATAAAAGGAAGTTAACATCCTCATTTGCTTCTTTGGAAAGTTTCTATTGGCTAAACGTATGTAAAGAAATTTTGAGTTTTGGCCATCGTAGGTGGATTATTACATGCAATGCGGAACTTCCACAGGTGAACCATAGGCCACCTGCAGAAACCTATGGTTTCCTCAGGTCCCGACATAGGTCACCTCCGGCAGCCCCAATGCACACCTACCGGCCTAAAGTTCAACTCAAAAATCCTTTTTAAACCAATAAAAATAAAATTTAATTCATTGAAAAGCAAGAGGACAAGGAGATTACCATTTTGGCGGAAGCCGTTCATCGAATGGTTGCTCGTGCCTCCCGTAATTCACAGTCAAAGTCTGAGGTAAAAATAAGGTTTTTAGGCAAGTTTTGGGAAAAAGGCAAATGAAACAATAAAAAGAGATTTTACCTATATTTATTTCACTTTTTACTTTTTTCTATTAATATTTCATATTATTTTATGCATTTTATCCAAAACCTAAAAGTCTAATGGTCTCGTGAGTATTTTGTTTTCTCGTAGATGGAAGAACTAGGATGCTAAATGATGAAATACAAATATTTTTCTTGATTTGTTTTTCTCTTTGTCACATGTACAAGTACTTTTTAAGTTTTTTTAGAAAAACCTCGAGCTTAGTCTTTGTTCGTTCTCGTGCTTGAAAATCAATGAGAACACAACCGGGTATACTTTTTTCATCTTTTCATACTCATCATGGTAACACGAAAAAAAAAACCTCATGGATTATCCTTTAAGCTCTTTTCATGCTCCATAAAAACGAAAAGATTGTCTAGCGACCTTGTTCTTTTCATGCTCATAAAAGTATTTGAAGAAAATGTTTGATGGACGATACTTTATCACTTTTTCATTCTCATCGAACTAATTTACGAAAAAGGAATTGAGAGAGTTCTCTTTAATTGTTTTTCAGACTCTCTAAACATGAAAAACCCCCGAGATTTTTTTATCTTTGGACTCGTTAAACAAACATCGAAAGACCGATATGGGATCAAACCACTCCTTCTTAGGGTTCGTTAAACATACTCCGAGGGACTCGTCTGAAGGACAAGCTTACATAAACAAGCATATGTTATCCTCCTCAAGCTTGCGTAAAAATAAAGAGGTACTCGCCAGAAATGGTGGGGGAAAATTTAGGAAAGAAATGTGTTTTAGTATTTGTGTTAGTGGTAGTAATAGTCGCTCTTGAACATGACAACCCCTTTACCATTGTATCCGGGTTGGGAAATCAATTTGTCTCTTGTCTGACCTTCTGCAAGTTTATATCTTGGGCCGTCCTTGAGTCGATGCTGCCAAGACCATTGTCGTGTCATTCATATGTTCAAGAGAAGTCCAAACAATCCCTTTATCGAGTCGACCATCTGCAGTTATCAATTCCTACCATGTCGGCCTTCCCTGTGTCAGTTTCAAATCATCTTCATACTTTGATCTACCCTAAATATGTTACTTATTTCGTGTCATTGATGGGGGGATACATCAAGGCCCTCATGTGACGAGTCTTTTCCTGTTGACTTCAGCTCATTATCCAGGAACAAGACTTAGAAATTGATTAGTAACTTAGAACTTGCATGCCTCAATGACAGGTTTCTTCTCTCTCGACAGTGGGTTCGCATCATTGACCCCTGATTGAGAGATTTTGTCGAGTGCTCGACTTTAGCTCATTTATTTGTATTCTATGGATTGTACTAGGGTACCTTGGGATTCATTGACATCAATGGTGATTTCCCTCGCACTTGTTAACGGTTTTTCATTAATGACCGGTAATCAAGTGGTTTCTACCATGTTCTACTTCAACACCTGTAATTGCATGGCTAGATTCGTACTTAAGGATGAAGGGATTGAAGACCCTGGTTCTCATCATTTTGGTCCAGATTGCGATGGAACATTTATGATTTGTATTGACACATAGATCCACTTTGTATATCTTGTGGCTATGTCCAAATTTGAGTTTTCTAGAGCATAGATCCACAGTGTATCCCTGGTGGCTATGTAGAATCTTGGTGACATGGATCCATAGCATATAATCGGTGGCCATGACTGACATTTATGGTTTAAATCATTTGTAGTCTGAGCATGGGAATGCCTACCTTAGAAATGGTATGATGTTATGCAAATTCTTGATTGTTTGTAGGTTCTCGATTGGTGTGCTCCTTGTTTCTGACACACACACACACATGTTCTACAAAGTATTTCGGCTGTCACAAATGCCAACCTCATACTTTGGGGGGAATTATGTTACACATTATTTTGGTCACCCTGGTGATGTGTCTACAAGCATGTATTCAACCTCTCAAAAGGATCTTTCCCATAAGAAAAGTAACTGGTTTCCTGCTCTACAAGACTTGTTTTTAGAAGGATGTTGCAAGCTGAGAGTACTACACAGTGCAGAAATGCCCGATTTCTGCAGGCTGCTCTAAACCTAGCCTGCAGAGTTTTCGCAGGCTGCTCTATAGACAGGGTGCGACGATGTTTTAAAACTGAGAAAAAGGAAGAAGTTCACGAAAGTTCTAGAAGGAATCTTCTAGAATATGAGGTGGCATCTGTATGGTTGGGATCCTACTCACCTCTTTGATTTGGTGGGATCATCCTGATCTCTTTAACCATCTCTCTTTCTCCTATATAATGATGGATTTCTCATGGAAAAGCTTAAGCAAAAGCATTAAGAGAGAGCAAGTAAGGAATGATTAAGTTGGAATAGGTTGAGAATTGTGTGAAGAATTCTATTGCTGATGCTTGAGGGCTTCACTTCAGTCCATCAAGTTATTGTGGATCATCTTCATGCAATCATGGAGCAAGTGTGTGTGTTAGAGCAAAGGGCCACCAAGAGGGAACTTTGCAACAACAGGGATATTTGGTTGTATCTTCCACTTTTACTTAATATAATACAGTGGCATATTTATTTTCCATAAAATCATTCTTATTTTATTGCATGACTCCTTGATCACATGCATAGGTTGTCATTGAATATACTATTGTTTCTTTCACTTTGGTTGGTTTGTGTTCTATTGCAGGATCAATATCACAAGAGCACCAGAGCGAAGTAGGAACAACAAAGACATAAGTAAGCGATATTAAAAGGTATGTCATTCATCTTTTCTTTGATGGTAGATTCAATGATTGAAGCTTTGGGAAAGTGCCATGTCTTGTCTTGTTTTTTTCTAGATCTAGGTGGATCTAGGGAGATCAGTTTATGTCTACATTTATTGATATATCCAATAATAGTTGCACAGTGAGATAGAGTGGAGAGGAACTTGCACAATAGTCCAAATCATGGAGATACCACACATAAGAGGAGAGGAAGAGGACTCCCAGTCCAGTCTGTTAGAAAAATAGGATTGCAGAGAAATAAACTAAAGAAAATGCGAAAATAAAACACATAAGATACACAATACAATAGAGACACATATATACGTGGTTCACCCAGTGTGGGCTACGTCCACTAGAGAAACTTTCAGGTCCTTCTTTTTTATTAGGCAACAAAATAAAGGGATACAACCTACAACACGCCTGTTGTAACTTTCTCTTCTTTGTCTCGCAATCTCCTCTCTCAAAATACAATAATCACACACATACACAACCTCAATACAATTCTCTCATAAAAGAGGGTTTCCTTCTAGGTAAAATATTCCTAAAATAACTTCTACCGTCATATCTGTAACCTTATAATGAACGGTCCATATTGACTATGAAATTACAATATTTTACAAGGTATTTTCCCTCAGACATTAAAATGAACGGTCCATATTGACTATGAAATTACAATATTTTTACAGCAAAGGTATTTTCCTCAATATTTGTTTCTGGGGTGTTGCCCTAATCCCTGTTGAAGGGGAGGGGTGTAAGAAAATGTCTCCCCTTTGAACCCCCTGGAGATAAGCCAGGAGGGGAACTTCCCCCCCACACCCCACATTAGGGAATGGGGCCCAAGCACGCCTGAAACAAATCTTTGAATCAGGAAGATAATTAAGGTCCACAACCGACAATCTCCCACTTGGAGATTGGTCACAACAAATCCACTTCTGTTGTACCTAATGGACTATGATCGACCTTGGACTTGGACAATTTATCATCTTCATCTTCATGCTTGAAGACCAATTGAAACTGAGAAGGAACTTAGTTTCTCCCTGGTTTCTCCCTTTGTTAATGTGTCTGTAAGATTCTGGCTAGTATGTATCTTTTCCAACTTCAAATGTCCATCTTCCAAGACATATCGTATGACATGGTACCTAAGTTGTATATGCTTAATATTCAAATGGAATAATGAGTTCTTTTCAAGATAAATAAAACTCTCACTATCACAATACAACCTTCTATTCTCCTGCTTCTTTCCCTATTCCTCCATAAACATCTATAGCCAAATCATTTCTTTACTAGCCTATGTAGCAACAACATACTCTGCTTCTATTGTTGAAAGTGCAACAACCTTTTGTAGTTTTGAAATCCAACTTACTGTTGTTCCACCTACAATAAAAACATACCCTGTGGTTCTCCTCTTACTATCTTTATCACTTGCCATATCTAAATCAACATATCCATGTAGAACAGTGTTTGAAGCTCCAAAACATAATGCATGAGTAGAAGTACCTCTCAAATACCTGAGAATCAACTTTACTTCCTCCCAATGTTCTTTACCTGAATTTTTCATATACTTTCTCACAACGCCCACTGCATGTGCAATATCTAGTTTTGTGCAAACCATCACATACATCAAGCTATCAACTGTTGATGAATAAGGGACCATGTACATGTATTCTATCTCCTCCCATGTCTTTGGACCCATTTGTTTGGTTAATTTGAAATGGCTAGCCAAAAGGTGTACTAACTGGTTTTTCATTTTGCATACTAAACCTCTCCAACACCTTCTCTATGTACTCACCCTGAGACAATGTCAATTTGTGATTTTTCCTGTCTTTTGTTATTCTCATACCAAGGATTTTCTTTGCAGCACCCAAATCCTTCATCACAAATGAATTAGATAATTTCTTCTTTAGCACATTTATACCCTGCATGTTAGACCTTGCAACAAGCATGCCATCTACATACAATAACAAGATAATATAGCTTCCATTTTTTAGCCTTTTAAAATAAACACAGTGATCAGAATGACATCTACTATAACCTTATTCTGTCATAAACCTATCAAACTTCAAACACCACTTCCTTGGAGCTTTCTTTAGGCCATACAAGCTCTTCTTTAACATGCATACCAAATTTTCCTTCCCTTTGACCTCATACCCATGTGGCTCCTGCATATATATCTCTTCATCCAAATCCCCATGGAGAAAAACTGTTTTTACATCTAATTGTTCAAGATTCAAATTTTCTACTACCACAAGACTTAAAATAGTCATAATTGAAGTCATTTTAACAATAGGAGAAAATATTTCATCAAAATATATACCTTTCTTTTGTGCAAACCCCTTTACAACAAGTCTAGCCTTGTACCGCTTTTTGCCTCCATCTTCCTCCTTTAACCTGTAAACCCATTTATTCTGCAATGCTCTTTTTACTACAGACAATTGAACCAAGTCCCAAGTTTGATTGTTTACCAAGGAATCCATTTCCTCTTTCATGCCTTGCTCCCACTTCCTTTTAGTGTCTACCTGCATTGCCTCTTCATAACTTTCTGGTTCACCAGAATCAATCAACAATAAATAATACAATGAAGGAGAGTATCATTCAAGGGGTCTATTTAACCTGATAGATCTTCTAATAACACTTGCATGAGTTTGAAGTACCTGTTGCTCCTGTTGTTGTACATTTTGATTTTCTAGTACCTTTGGAATTTCTTTTTCTATGATCTCATCAAGCACTATGTATTATGGTTTTTCTTTTTCCTGTTTCTTTCCTTGCAACTGATCTTTGTACATGACCTTATCATTGAATATGACATCTCTACTTATAATTATTTTGTGATTTTCATAATCCCATAAGCGATAACCAAAATCATTAAGACCGTATCCAATAAAGGTACACTTCCTGGATTTTGCTTCAAGCTTTGTTTTGTTTTCTTTATCAATATGGACAAATGCTTCACAACTGAAAGTCTTAAAAAAATAATAGTTTACCTTTTTACCTGTCCATGCCTCCTCTGGAATGCCACCATCCAAAGAGATTAAAGGTCCTTTGTTTATTAAGTAAACAACAATATTCAAAACATTTGCCCAAAACTGTAAGGGAAACCCAACATGCGATCTCATACTCCTTGCAAACTCCATGATTGTCATGTTCATCTTTTCTAGCACACAATTTTCGTATGGTGTTCCTAGAACTGTTTTCTCTCTACGAATCTCATGGTATGAACAATAATCATCAATTTCCTTGCTGCAATATTCACTTCCATTGTCTGATCTGAGACACTTCAACATTTTTCCTGTCTCATTCTCAACCAAATCTTTCCACTTCTTAAAAGTATAAAAAACATCAGATTTTTGTTGAACACAATAAACCCAAGTTTTTCTAGTTTCATCATCAATAAATGTAACATAATAATGAGAGCCACCAAGAGATGATACCTGATCTAGTCCCCATACATATGTATGCACAAGCTCTAACCTTTCAATCTTCTTTTCTTTTCCGACTCTGAGAAATCTAACTCTCTTATGTTTTCCATAAACACAATGCTCACAAAAATCCAAATCAATTTGTTTAAGATTTGGTAACAAATTCCTTTTGTGAAGTATTTGCATCCCCTTCTCATTCACATGTCCAAGGTTATGATTCCAAAGTGTTGTATACACTCTTATAGAAGCTAAAGAGATAGAAGAATCAATATTACCCGTACACAAATCCAATTTACCTACCTTCTCTCCTTTTTCTATCACCAGTGATCCTTTGGTGACCTTCCATGCCTTATCTGTAAATATGGATATACAACCTTCACTTTCCAACTGCACTGTTGAAATAATATTTTTCCTTAGATATGGAACATGTCTCACCTCTTTCAACAACCATTGGTTTCCATTCTTTTGCTTTATTTGTACCTTTCCCATTCCAACAATTTTGCATGGTGCATCACCACCCAAATGAACTTGTCCAAAATCACCTTGAACATAATCTAAAAAATGTTTCCTATGGGGTGGCATGAAATGAAGCCCTTGAATCTACTACCCAAGACTTAGGAATATTATCTACAAAAATAATCAAAGCATCTTGTAACACATCACCTGCTACATTTACTTCCTGATTTTTCTCCTGTTGTCCATCTCTTTGTTTCTTTGGAGCTCTACAGTCTTTCTTCAGATGTCCTTTCTTTCCACAATTCCAACACTCTATTTTTCCTAGTCTATATTTGGACCTGCCCTTCCTAGAATTCTAGCGGTTCCTTAATCTCTTTCCTCTATTCTTTTGTCTTCCCTCGTTCTCCATGTTTAACTCATTACCTGATGTCTCACCTATGCTTTTCCATCGCATTTCCTCGCTAAGGATAACACCAACAACATCATCAAATTTTAGAGTGTTTGAACTGGAGATAGAGTTAATTACAACCGTGACCAAGCCATTCCATCTTGTTGGCAATGAGCACAATATTAGAAGAGCCCTGACCTCATCATCAAAGTCCACTTTTACATAACTTAGATGATTAGTAACTGTATTAAATTCATTTAAATGATTTGCAACATACGCACCTTCTGACATCTTCATATTAAATAATCTCTTCATTAGAAATACCTTATTGGACGTTGAGGGTTTTTCATACATGTTAGGTATCTAGAGAGGTAGTGGGGGCCCTAGAGGGCCCATAGTGATAATAGTGGAGGTCATTCAATGTAAGGTGGAGTAGGTCCACTATAGTATTAAATAAGGCCCACTATGGTAGTTAAATACAATAAATGTAAGAGGACCTACTAGAAGGTTATAATGTTAGGTAGCTAGAGAGGTAGTGGGGGGCCATAGGGCCCATAGTGATAATACTGGATACCATTTAATGTAATGTGGACTAGGTCCACTATAGTATTAAATAAGGCCCACTATGGTAGTTAGATACAATAAATGTAAGAGGACTTACTAGAAGGTTATACTTCTAGAAGGTTCCTCCTCTAGAATGTTCTTAGGTGGTTGGTAGAACTATATAAAGGGGTTCAAACAATGTAATGGGACATGAATAAAAATATTGTAATGTGAGTGTTAGCTCAATAGGAAGATTCCCCCTCGAAGAGGCAAGTGAACAGAAGAGGATCCCTTCCATAATAGGATCCATTGTATGGTGTTGCCCTACCCTAAGGGTTTGATAATAATAAATGATATTTTGCATATCGTTCTTGTATATCTACTGTGGTGATTTTGTATTCAGTCTTTGGTACTTAACAAGTGGTATCAGAGAACTTTCCTTGGCAGGAAGTGTGGAAAAATAATTTTATTTTTTTGGAGAAGAAAAAAAAAAGAGGACCACGACATTCTGGACGATTTATGTAGGTTTTGGTGCATAATTTGCAAAATTGGGTTGTAGATCCGAGTTCCTCTCAGAAAAACACCCAATTTAAAAACAAAAAGTCTAAAACAGAGTTCGAGAAGTCAAGTTATTTGCATTTTAATATCTGCAATTTTCAAGGTTTTTTCCGTGGATGGAGGCGTGATTTTTTGTTTTTTGTAGCACCTGGAGGTCGAAATTGCTAAATTTTTTTATAGATTTGAGTTCCTCTTTAAAAAATAGTTGATTTCAAAAACAAATCACCCAAATCAGAGCTCTGGAAGTAAATATATCATTGATTTAAAACCAAAAATTTTTGGGGGTTTTTCGTGAAGACAACGAGACTGCAGAGTTCATAACTTTTCACAAGGTGTTCAAATTGTTATCAGATCAGTATCATTGGATAAATCATTTTAAGAGATTTCTTTTGATGTATTATATATTGTATTTCCAATGGATATTATATCTCAACTCCTCATGAGCATTCTACAGAAGATTGAAGCTATTGAGCAGCATTTTCATGAGGGGCAATACATTGTTAGTGCTAATTGTCAAAATGTTCAAAGGTCCTTGACTAACATGCAAGAGAGATATCTTATGGAGAACATCAATGATGCATATAATCAAGAAGTCTATGCTTGCTATGATTTTGAGTCCGATTGTGATAATTGGTATATGGATAGTTGTCATTTATAGGATGCCAACCACTTTCATATTTTATTTGATGAATCTACTTCACCTTATGTAGATCACATTATGGAGAGAAGTCTGGAGCCTTCTATGAACACTATTTTTCATTATTCTCCAGTACTAGTGTGTTATTCAGATAATGTTTTGGATATGGAGGGATCTACATGTTTGGATCCCCATGATCAATGAAGATCTTTGGAGCATCATTTTCAGTTGGTTCTTGAGTTCAGATATCTTCCACGTGGACTTCACAAGAGAACTTGGACATGGGACCTTGGTTTACAATGGAAGTTGGACTACTTCAACATGTTGGTTTTCATTTCTCCATGAGACCATGATTCTCTAGTCTACTTCAACACTATGGTCCACACTTATCCATGGGACCCTAGTATATGGTTGTACATCAAGCATTGAGGACAATACTTTCATAAGGGGGATGGAATGTTAGGTAGCTAGAGAGGTAGTGGGGGGCCCAGAGGGCCCATAGTGATAATAGTGGAGGCCATTCAATGTAAGGTGTGTTAGCACTAAAAGTCACACTTTGACTGTTAAAGTGTAAGCTCAACACCCATCAGAATGTAAAAGATAACTTTGGTTTTGAATAGGTAGATCAACAAGATGGATAAAGAAGGAGAGAGGGCAATGAACTGCAGATCAGTAGGCTACACCAATGGGCAATGGAGTCACAAACATCCCACTCATCTAAGCACAAAAGATGCTTAACAAAAAACAAGATTATATGTTGATAGGTGGAATACATGAAGAAGGAAAACATAAGATAGAATGTTCAGTAAATAGAAATCCTCTCAATTCAATGAATCAACAAATACTTGAATATAAACAATGATTGATGTGAAAAATACAACAAATCCTCTGCTGCTTAGAGATCCATAAATCATTGACAACCTTTGATCCTCAAATTTGCAATATATTCAAATAAGAAGAAATATAAAAGAAGAGTTACAATCTGAAATCACAGCTCTCATGAATCTCCAATAGCAATAATGCTTACAATCCTAAAATTCCCACAGGCTTACAAATGAACACACACAGAAAACTGCCTATTCCTAGTCTCTCTAGCCTCTCTTAGCTCATCCCTCCTTCTCTCCAAGAGATCTCTCCTTCCTTAAATAGAAAATAGCATCCAAATAACCTAAGGAATTCGAATCCCATCTCCTCCATTGGATTCTAAGCCTAGGAGATAGGTGACAACAATCAAAGAGACAAAAATCCAACAAACTGCTAATTTTCAGGAATTTGTTGGAAGTCATTAATAAATTGTTTCCACCTCATGCATGAAGCCTTTGCTGGAGATAAATCTTAGGTGTAGGTGTCCCTTGACATCTAACTGATCCTTGAGAAGTCATTCGAACTCTCCTTGACATGTGGCAACCTCCCAACAAGGTGAATATCAAAACTGTGACCGCTACAAAAAATTAGTACGCAAAGCCACTGTGCAGAGTACGCAACGCCTACTTCTATATCCAATATCTCTCAAACCAAAAAAAAATTTGAAAAACTGAGAGACTTTTTTGTTATTTGGAATGTTATGAACAAAAACCTCCTCCCGTTTTCAAAAATACATCCTCAACTGCTCATAACCCAAGTTTTAAATTAGTGACTCAAAACTGGTAGAATAACTTTGCACAATTTAGCCTCTGCTAGAATATTACGCAGCCCCTGGATGTATTGCACTTGTATGCAGCTTCTATCCTTTGTGAAATATTACGCAACGCCTTTAGGTAGCACCACTTGCACTGCGTCTGTGTGCAAGTGTGGGTAGCATAATAAAAAACACAATGCCTTCAATCTTGAACGTATGAAGAGAAATTTGTAGTCTTTCATGATGACAAAACTATTTCAATTAAGTGCCTTAACTGTACAATGGGTAGGGTCTTTTACCACAGGGGAAACTAGCACTTAGAAAAAACTCAAAACCAAGCTAATTTAACACTTAGCAACCCTGAAATTCAACCTCACACTCTTTCTTGTAGAAAGAGGATCTTCCTTTGACACAACAGACTTTTCCTTCTCAGAAATGACAGGCTTCTTCTTAGGGGTTATGCTCTTCTTGAATGTAGGTGTCTCTTGACACTTGGCACCTTAACCAATCTTGTGCTAACATAGGCTCCATGGGGGATGGCATGCTCCCCATGAGCTGCCAAGAACTTGTAGACCTGTGCCTTGTCCATCCTCCATCTTTGTCCAATAAAAAATCTGTACTTAGAAGCACCTATGATCCTTTATTCAAATCTGAAATAACTGTAAACTGAAAACTGGCTTCTGCTGAAAACAACTTGCTAAAATATGACTACTGCAAATTGTCAAAAAGGGAATGCTCAAAACGAGCTTATTTCTGCCTACTCCTACTCTAATCAAGCGTGCTATTGCAGATTAGGTAAAAGTGTGCTTCCAATGAAGCCATACAAGAATTTGAATGATTGATAAGCATCTTGATCCAGAAATGATCAATGTAGGGAACCAAAGAATACATAAATGCATTTCAAAAGAGCAGGACAACCATCCTTCAATTGAAAAAAGTTCTCTGACATCCAAGCTGCTCAGAGACTCGAGATAATTATAAAATGGATCTATAAGACTGAAAACAAATACCTCTTGTTGTTGTTTCAATTGAAGATCCAAAATTCTCTACATATCCTCCTGCTGATCATGGCTGACACCTTCAGATGCTTGCAAATCTGAACAGGATTGTATGCTAGCTTCATTGTTGATGATAGACTGTTTGGTGTCTTCTGCAGATCCAGGTTCCAACACAATACATGTGGGCTCACTGATTTGAGAAGGTGACTGCTGAATGTCTGCTGCGGGAGTTTCTGGATGGTTGATTTCTGTACACATGTGTTCTTCATCAACATTTGATTCATAGTTGTCATAAACTGGTTGGCTGCTCCTCAAATCAGCAAAATGGATCCGCTCTTCTCCATCGGAGTATTAATCAAAGATAGGTGAGCCCAAGGCTCCTTGGTATTTCATAGAAAAATGAACAATCCCCCGATCTTTCTCTTCAATCTCAGGTGAAAAGATATCATAGGAAACCTCTTGCATGAAAAGAGAAAGATCCTCTTCTACAATTGGTTCTTCTTTCAAATCGGAGACATCAGATGCATAAGGTACATGATATAATGCAACTAAACCCATGCAATCATTAGTACAATCATGACTGATATATGGAAGAATTTCTTCTCAGGAAAAAGAAAGAGAAAGAGGTTCATTCCTATCTTCATTTGGACAGTGAATAAAATAGTTTTCATCTTTATATTCAACAGTGCAATCTAACAAATCTTGAGCACATTCTACATATCCCTCACAACAGTTATAACAAATACTTTCAGAGGGATAAAACCTTTTGTAGTGTTCATTGAATACTCTGTGGAAATCCTTCAAGGATGAAATGTTGGAAGAGGGTAACGACAAATACCATTTACGTGCATCCCCATCCAATGAATACATGAACATTTTCATCAATATATATTCATGATGGATGTCAAGATGTTGCATCAAAGCATGGAATTCATGAACATTCTCAACAGGGCTGTCATCCTTACCTTCATAAAATATGGGCAACAGATCTTGCCATTCATCAATTTGAGGCACAAGATGTGGATAACCATCTATGGCTGAGAAATTGGGTGGGGCAAACCTCCTGGCCAGGATAGCCTTCATAGCCATTTGATTTTTCTCATCCCCAGTGGAGTCACCAACATATTCTGAACAATGGAGTCGCCATGGTGAATGTGCAGTCTTGAAGGTGTCCAACTTCAGTCACCATCTAAAGCTGGAGCTATGCAATGTCGTTCTTCCCAGAGAGCTTTTCAATATGCTCAAATTCGTCCCTGACAACGGTGCCAAAAATGTTAGCACTGAAAGTCACACTTTGACTGCTAAGGTGTAAGCTCAACACCCATCAGAATGTAAAAGATAACTTTGGTTTTGAATAGGTAAATCAACAAGATGGATAAAGAAAAAGAAAGGGCAACAAACTACAGATCAGTGGGCTACACCAATGGGCAATGGAGTCACAAACATCCCACTCATATAAGGCACAAAAGTTTCTTAACAAAAAACAAGATTATATGCTGATAGGTGGAAGAAATGAAGAAGGAAAACATAAGATAGAATGTTCAGTAAATAGAGATCCTCTCAATTCAATGAATCAACAAATACTTGAATATTAACAATGATTGATGGGCAAAATACAACAGATCCTCTGCTGCTTAGGGATCCATAAATCATTGACAGCCTTTGATCCTCAAATCTGCAATATATTCAAATAAGAATAAATATAAAAGAAGAGTTACAATCGGAAATCACAGCTCTCATAAGTCTCCAATAGCAGTAATTCTTACAATCCTAAAATGCCCACAAGCTTACAAATGAACACACACAGAAAATGGCCTATTCCTAGTCTCTCTAGCCTCTCTTGGCTCATCCCTCCTTCTCTCCAAGAGATATCTCCTTCCTTAAATATAAAATAGCATCCACATAACCTAAGGAGCTCGAATCTCATCTCCTCCATTGGATTCTAAGCCTAGGAGATAGGTGGCAACAATCAAAGAGACAAAAATCCAACAAACTGCTGATTTTCAGGAATTTGTTGGAAGTCATTAATAAATTCTTTCCACCTCATGCATGAGACCTTTGCTGGAGCTAAATCTT
This sequence comes from Picea sitchensis, assembly GCA_010110895.2. NCBI lineage: Eukaryota > Viridiplantae > Streptophyta > Pinopsida > Pinales > Pinaceae > Picea > Picea sitchensis. The sequence continues at coordinate 38,283 of SNQJ01S0031014.1, read as the reverse complement.
AGGTATAGGTGTCCCTTGACATCTAACTGATCCTTGAGAATTCATTCGAACTCTCATTGACATGTGGCAACCTCCCAACAAGGCGAATATCAAAACCGTGACCGCTACAGGAAATTAGTACGCAACGCTACTGTGCAGAATACGCAGCGACTACTTCTATATTAAATATCTCTCAAACCAAAACACATTTTGAAAAACTGAGAGAGGTTTTTTTTATTTGGAATTTTATGAACAAAAACCTCCTCCAATTTTCAAAAATACATCCTCAACTACTCATAACCCAAGTTTTAAATTAGTGACTCAAAACTGGCAAAATAACTCTGCACAATTTAGCCTCTGCCAGAGTATTACGCAACGCTTGTAGGTAGCGCCCGACTGTATTGCACCTGCATGTAGCTTATGTCCTGTATGAAATATTACGCAGTTCCATTAGGTATCACCACTTGCGCTGTGTCTGTGTGCAAGTGTGGGTAGCATAACCAAAAACGCAGTGCCTTCAATCTTGAATGTGTGAAGAGAAATTTGTAGTCTTTCATGATGACAAAACCATTTCAATTAAGTTCCTTGACTGTACAATGGGTAGTGTCTTTTACCACAGGGGAAACTAGCACTTTGCAAAAACTCAAAACCCAGCTAGTTAAACGCTTAGCAGCCCTGAAATTCAACCTCACACTCTTTCTTGTAGAAAGACAATCTTCCTTTGGCACATCAAACTTTTCCTTCTCAGAAATGGCAGGATTCTTCTTAGGGGTTATGCTCTTCTTGACTGCGGGTGTCTCTTGACACTTGGCACCTTAACCAATATCGTGTTAACAAGGTGGACTAGGTCCATTATAGTATTAAATAAGGCCCACTATGATAGTTAGATACAATAAATGAAAGAGGACTTACTAGAAGGTTCCTCCTCTAGAATTTTCTTAGGTGGTTGGTAGCACTATATAAAGGGGTTCAAGCAATGTTATGGGACATGAAGAAAAGTATTGTAATTTGAGTGGTATCTCAATAGGAGGATTCCCCCTCGAAGAGGCAAGTGAACAAGAGAGGATCCCTTCCATAATAGGATCCATTGTATGGTGTTGCCCTACCCTAAGGGCTTGATAATAATAAAGAACATTTTCATATTGTTCTTGTATATCTACTATGGTGCTTTTGTATTCAGTCTTTGGTACTTAACAATACAGTTTAGCCAATGTGTCCATCAAATCCTTCGTTGTATTTTCTTTTGAAATATTGAAAGCCACCGACCCTGCCAGGCTTAGACGTATCGTTCCTAGTGCCTTTCTATCAAGAACCTCCCATTCTTTGTCCTTCATGGCCGTCGACTTATTTTCTATTCTGCCCAATGGTAGGAATAGATCCTTCTGATATAAATAATATTCTATCTGCATCTTCCATAACTGGTAGTTTTGGCCATTAAATTTTTAAACCCTAAAATTTCCATCTTCCAAACTTTCCATCTTCCACCATTGCTCCCACTCGAACCAGGAACCCTCTTTTCTTGCGAGTTACCTTTCACTCTGATACCAGTTGTTAGAAAAAAATGATCACATAGAAATAAACTAAAAAAAATGTGGAAATAAAAAACATAAGATACACAATACAGTAGAGACATAGATATACGTGGTTCACCTAGTTGTGGCTATGTCCACCAGAGAAATTGCCAGGTCCTTCCTTTTTATTATCAAGCAAAATGAAGGGATACAACCTACAACATGCCTGTTGTAACTTCCTCTTATTTATCTCACAATATCCTCTCTCAGAATACAATAATCACACACATACATGACCACAATACAATTCTCTCATAAAAGAGGGTTGCCTTCTAGGGAAAAAATTTCTAAAATAACTTCTACCATTATATCTGCGACCTTATAATGAATGATCCAGATTGACTATGAAATTACAATATTTTACAAGAAAATTTTTCCCAATATTTCACTTTGGGGGCACTTCCCCCGAATCCCCTGGCAAGGGGGGGCTACAAAAATTGTCGCCGCCCCCCGTGGGACCCCCTGACGACATTTGTGGGGGGGAAAGCCCCCGCCCCCCACCCCTCATTAGGGAATGGGGTCCAAGCACGCCTGAAACAAACCTATGAATCATGAAGATAACCATGATCCACAACCAACACAATCTTATAATAGAAGAGACGTTAATTCCTACTCAGACCAGATCTTGTGTCAAATCCATGACCCCATGTTCATCATCAAAATCAGAAATAATAGTTGAAGACTTATCAAAAGAACTCATATTTAGCAAGGGATGACATAGTAGTAGAAATCAGAGCAGTGGAAGCAATACACAAAGCCAGAGTCAACCAACATCACCAAGAGGAGGGACTACACAAAGCAACACGACAGGGGTAGACAACACCCTTAGACTACCCGAGTTCCAGGGAGTTGGGTCAGAGGACCCATAACAACATATGTTTGTCTGAGAGACAATTTGGGTTGCAAAGAACATCCAGGATGAGGTCGTGAATATTGCAGAGCTAGAAACAACATTTATAGGCTGTGCATTAGTATGGTACATGAAGTTTCAAAGTACCACATCCACAGGACAAGCCAAGACTTTGGTGGAGATAAGACACACATTGTTAAAAGAGTTCAAAAATACAAATTCCAAGTCACAATATATTATAGAGCTGAAGGAAATTAAGCAGGTACAAACTAAATCAATATGGGATTATGACCAACTTTTTAAGGATATGATAGGTAGGCTGATTTTCCATATCCTTGATAAAAAAACATCAAGAATGGTTTATCACGGGACTTTTACCACATATCTGCAGGCTGTTGATTCAAAAGAAGGTTGCATCACATCCCGAGGCTCTGAAAATTGCAATGAAATTGGAATCACTCCCTGTAGGAGACAATGGAGGGATGGCACAAGTTCAGACGCAGTTGGATGCCTTGACGGTTCAACTGGAAAAACTTACAAAAGGGAAGGAGAAACAAGAACAAGTCTAGTGTACCAAATGTAGGATTGAAGGCCACCACAAGGACGAATTCCCTACTGTGGGGAGCCTATATTATGTGGAACCCCTAGACTCGGTATCACAAATAACTGGGATTCTTAAGCATTTATCAAATAGAAAAGAAAATCCAAAAATCAACTAAGTGTCGAGTAGTGATATCGGCCATCCATCGACAACCATAAGTTGATCTCAACCATATGCGGAGAAGTTTCAAGGGCTAGGCTTGTGGGTAAAGTCTCACGGGTGGGCAAGGCCTCAAGGTGAACTTCCAAAGTGAAGACCCAAAGAGAATTCCCTGTAACGTACCATGTTACTAGAAAACCCAAAAAACTTTCTCCGATACCAATATGTGACACACCCATCGACCTAGATACCTAAAGAATTCACTTTCTTTGGAAATTTTGAATTTCTGATATTGTTTTTTAAATTAAGAAGCAGATTCTTCAATGGATCGGTTCTTTCTTTTTGCTACACCATTCTGCTGAGGATTGTAGGGAGTAGTGAGCTCCCTCCTAATCCTTACCTTTTTGTAGAATGTCTTGAATTCATCTGAGGTGTACTCTCCTACTTAGTGAGGAGGTTGACATTAGTCCACACACATCTAAGTGAACGATTTCCAAAACTTATTTTGCTTACCACGCTTCCTTTAGAATTTGTACTTGGTGAGATCACATGTCTCACAACTTGATGGAGTCATCTACTCCATGTTTGCAAATGTCACTCTAGCTCCTTCTCAGAGCTATCACCAGTGACCTGCCCAAAACAAGAACAACAAGAGAAAAAGTATTTCCAATAACATTTTCAGAAGAACATATCTATGGTAACAAGGATCATAGAATTACCAAGGTGACCTACCTGAGAACAAGAAATATCTACTAGAGGAGATGTTAGTTCATTTTGCAAACAAGTGCAACAAACATCTAAATCAATAGTACTTACATGCAACCAAGTAAGCCTAGCAATGATATAACCTTTCAAAGATTGTTGTCACAACTATAGCAACTATCAAACTTGATATGTGCAAATCTCAACAATTTGATCAATCAAACCTGGAACCTGGAGCCTTAATTGCTTGTTCCTTTGAATGTACTGAATCCAATATCACTGCTTGGACAAGGCCTCTTGTACATTCCCTTCAAAACATACTCATGCTTTTGCTAGATGATATAACATGAAAAGCATATATAAGTGCATACCTTTGAAATTTGCAGCATCGTTCAACTTGTCTTCTAATATGAAACTAGACACCATCTTGACAAGAAGAGGTTAGAAACTGAATCAAAAAGTTTCAATGATTAGAACAAGATAGAAACTCTTAAATTTCAATTTTGACCAAAAGTCAACCTTTGACTTTGACCAATCAAACTTTGACTTTGACCCAAAAACTCAAACTTGACGTTTTTGTCGGCTGAGGGTACCAAAGGGTGCACTAGGCCAGGGCGCCCTGGAATGTCCAGAGATTAGGTCGAACACTTCACTTAAGGTTCCCAAAGAGTTGGATTTAGGGTTTGTTGCAGCTGCAAAATCAGAAACCGTAGTTGCAACTGCAACTAGTGTCACAATGAGCTTAACAAAGAACTACCACTTTATCTTCCAGCGATTAGGCTGTCATGTTAGGCTATATGGCACTAGAGAGAGATACCACGAAATACCCCAGAATATCCACCTTCCATTCTTGAAGATGTAGCTCCAAACTTGCACCATCCTTGAGAGAGAGAGTGAAGTGAGTGTGTACAAACGAGCTAGATCATCTCTTATTTATAGTGGTTCTTGTCACTTGTTTGGGACGACTTGTCCTTTTAGAACCTAATACTTTAATATTAATTGTTTTACTAAGATGACTTGTCTTCTATGGTTTCTACACATCTGTTTAGGGTTTCTCTAGCTTCCCGGAATATTCTAGTCTTGTCAAAGGTTACATGTGGAGGTTAATACCTCATGTGGCTACTGTAATATCAACAACATATGCTCTAAAGGGGCCGCCCCCTTCATTATAATTCATTAGCCTAAGTTACATGATGGCTCAAAAATGGGTTGAACCAAAGATTGCTTTAAATATGGGGCCACCCCCTTTTTATTATTTCATATGTCCACTTAAATAAAACAATACTTTAATTGAAGCCTATTGAAATATTGTAATTGCGAAGAATATTCTACTTATTATTGAGTTATTATCTTATGGATCAATCCCCTTTTGTGGATTGATCATGTTGGGACTTATGTATGACCAAATCCTTTTTTGTGGATTGGTCAAACCCTAATTATATGATGCTAATTGAGAAGTCGGCCCCTAGGGCTAATTAAAGTGGCTTTAGCCACTAAGTGAGAAGTTGGCCCTACTTGATGAAGAGACACCACCCTAGTGCTCCTCAGCTAGTATAAATAAGAGAGGCTAGCGCCTCATTCACTCACTCACTCACTCAAGTCACTTATCTAGTGCGCAAGTTTGAAGGAAGCTGCAGTTGTCGGAAGAAGGAAGAGAGAGGCGCATTGCTCAATCTTGGATATTTTCTAGTGTTTGGTTTATTATCTTGGCATTGTATTGGCAATCTATATTAAGGAAGTTTTTGTTGGGTTTTCTCCCCCATGAGGGTTTCCCAGGATAAATGTTGCGTACCTTGTGATTGTGTTTCTTTCAGTGATCCTGCTTATGCTATTATTGTCTAGTAAATTGAAAAGAACTTAATAAAATCTCTAAATTTAACATGGAATCAGAGCTTGATTGAATAGAGCACCTTTCACTGGGTAACCAAAAACGTCATTATTGTTGTACAAGAAAATTAGGGCTTTTTATTGAAAGAGAATTTCAGCCTAAAAACTATCTAAGGAAGTGTTTCCTAGCTTAGCGAACTCATTGGCAACTTGAGCGCACCTTTTCAGTGGCCAGAGCCTCTGGAAAGTGAAACCCTAGTTTTCATTGGTATCAGAAAACCAAAAACCAGAAAACCAAGAAACTAGAATTAATACCATAAGTACCAATCCAGATTTGCACAGGCCTAGTTTCAAGGGGTAAAATTTTGATTTTCTGAAAACAAACTCGCCTTAGCCTACTCGCCTCAGCCAAGCACACCTCCTGGTAAGTTCAAATTTAAATTCTAAGCACTTTCATTTTTTGGTCATTTTCCCAGCGCCAGGTCAAGATGTGTGCAAGCACCAAGCTTGTTGACAACTTAGAAGGTGTGGATAAATTATGTGCCTAGAAGTATAGGATTGCACTCATTCTTGAAGAGAATTACCTTTCAAGATTCATCAAGGAAAATGTACCAAAACCTGTAGATGCTACAACTAAAGCAAAATACCAGAAGGATATGGTTAGGGCCAAAAGATTCATTGCAAATTCTATTAAATACCACTTGATCCCTCAAGTGTCTTCTAAGAATACTCCAAAAGAAATTTTTGATGCCCTAACAAGAATGTATGAAGGAAGAAACATTAACCGGGAGATGAACTTGAGAACCCAACTCAAGAATACAAAGATGCAGAAAGGAAAAATCGTTCATGACTATTTCTCTATGGGTTCTCAATTGAAGGAATAGTTAGAAGCAATTGGAGACAACCTAAATGAATATGAACTCATAATTATATCTCTTAATGGTCTCACAAGACCTTGGGATGCCTTCATCCAAACTATCTATGCAAGAAAGGAGAAACTCCAATTTGACAGTCTTTGGGAAGAATGTGTTCAAGAAGAAGAAAGAGTAGCTAACCGAGAAGTCATTATTTTAAGGGATAAAGATCAAGCCCTAGATGCTCAGGCTAAAGGAGGAAAGAGAAGCTCTCACTTCAATAAGGAGACCCACCTACATAAAGAATATCACCCTCCAAGGAGATCCCAGAAGTTTCAGAAAGGTCAAAGAAGAGAAAAGGATTTATTCTCTTATCATTGTTACCATTGTGACAAGATGGGACATATTTCTAATGATTGTCCAGCGAGAAGAGAAGAATACAAGAAGAGAAATAAAAAAAATGCATGATGCCCACGCAATTGAAGATGATGAGCTACCCACAAAGATGATTAAAGAAAATATTGAAAACTATGTCTTATTCTCTACCCTCTCAGGATCTGTGTCACCTGGAGAGGACACTTGGCTCATAGATAGTGGTGTTTCTAAGCACATGACAGGTCAGAGAGACATTCTCTCTAGCCTTATAGAAAATAACTTTCCCCGTAAAGTTACACATGGAGATGATTACCAGTACCCTACCAAAGGAGTGGGAGAATCCACCTACAAACTTGATTCAGGAACCCCAATGAAGATGAAGGATGTACTATATGTACCAGGTTTGACAAAGCAATTACTTTCTATCTCACCTTTAAATAAGAAAGGTTTCAGGGTTGTATTCATATATGGTGAAATTCTTATGTGGCCTAAAGGAAAAACCATAGAAGATGCACTTGTTATTGGAACAGAAAAAGGTGGCCTATATAAGTTAAAAGGTCACTCAGATGCAGCCTTGACTCACTCCACTGAGATTCCATGTGAAGTTTGGCATAGAATACTAGCTCACATCAACTACAAAGCCTTACCATATGTGAGCAAGGTAGTTACAGGTCTACCAGAATTCAAGTTTGATCATGAAGGTGTGTGCAAGGGATGTGCACAAGGGAAGAACATAAATAATCCTTTCCCAAAGAGATACAGTAAAGTAGAAAGAATCTTGGAGCTCATCCACTCAGATGTATGTGGCCCAATGACATCAACCTCTCTTAGTGGGTATGTATACTATGTGTCATTTATGGATGACTATTCTCGCAAGACTTGGGTTTACTTCTTGAAATCAAAAGATGAAGTGTTTGAAAAATTCAAAGAATTCAAAGCCTTGACAAAGAATCTCTCTGAAAGAAAAATCAAGATACTCAGGTCAAATAATGGAGGAGAATACACCTCAAAAGAATTTGTAATATTTTGTAGAGATGCTGGTATTAAGAGGGAGCTCACCACTCCCTACAATCCTCAGCAAAATGGTGTAGCAGAAAGAAAGAACAAAACTATAATGGAAGCAGTGAAGACTATGATCCATGATCAAGATCTTCTAATGCACTTATGGGCTGAAGAAACAAGAACAACAATGTATGTCCAAAACAGATTATCCCATAGTGCACTTGGGTTCAAAACCCCCAAAGAAATGTTCTCCGAAAAGAAGCCAGAAGTAAGTCATCTCAAGATATTTGGTTGTCCAGTGTTTGTACACATTCTGAAGGAAAGGAGAACCACGCTGAAACCTTCAGGAAAGAAGGGAATATTTGTTGGATAGTGTGAGGTCTCTAAGGCCTTCAGAATTTACATACCAGGTTACCATCATATTGAGATCAGTAGAGATGTAACCTTTGATGAAGATGCAACACTCAATAAATCAAGGAGATGCCAGCTTGAAGAAGTATATTAAGAAGAGCCTATGGCTCCCAGAGTTGCAGAACCAGTGAGGGAAGTCACATATTACCTTGATGATGAGATTCAAGAAGATCATGACATGATATGATCTCTTACAAGAGAAAATCAGCTTGGAAAAGAGAACTTATTCAAGATGGAGAGAAGTATGGTGCCCTAGAAGGAACCATGAGACAAATCAAGAAACACAAGTCATTCTCCAATTATATGGCTTTGATGTGTGATCTCATAGAAAATGAGCCTACTTGATTTGAAGAAGCCATTCAGAAGAAAGAATGGGAAGATACCATGACAGAAGAATACCAATCCATTATAAAGAATGATGTATGGGAAATAGTTCCTAGACCGAAGAACAAAGATGTGGTATCTTCCAAATGGTTATACAAAATAAAACATGTTGTTGATGGAAGTATTGAAAAACATAAAGCAAGGTTTGTAGCTCGTGGTTTTTATCAAAAGAAAGGCATTGATTATGAAGAGATGTTTTCTCCTGTAGCTAGAAACACTTCTATCATAACCATCATAGCTCTTGCAGCCAAGATGAAGTGGAAGTTATGCCAAATGGATGTGAAAACATCGTTCTTAAATGGTGTTATTGAAGAAGAAGTGTATATAGAACAACCTCAAGGGTTTGAAGTTGAATATAGAAAGACTCATGTCTGCAGGTTGAAGAAGGCTCTGTATGGATTGAAGCAAGCTCCTAGAGCTTGGTATGGAAGAATTGGTAGTTTCATGACGAGTTTGGGCTTCACCAAGAGTAAAGTTGATTCTAACCTTTACTTCAAGGTTATGAATGATGAGCCATTTATATTGTTGTTGTATGTGGATGACTTATTCTTAACTGGAGAAGAAAATCTCATCACTGATTGTAAGAAGAAGCTCATCGCAGAATTTGAGATGAAATACCTAGGCCTGATGCACTATTTCTTAGGTCTTGAGGTTTGACAGAGCCAGGAGAATATCTTCCTTAACCAAGGGAAGTATGCAGTTGAAATACTGAAGAAGTTTGATATGTTGGAATGTAAATCCATGAACACACCCATGGAAACTAAGTTGAATCTTCTGGTTGATACTTCGTCAAAATTGGTTGATGCTACGTTGTATAGATAGATCATTGGATCGTTGATGTACATGAAGAATACCGAGCCAGATATATGGTTTTTTGTGAACACCTTGAGTCAGTGTCTGGTAGAGCCAGACGTGTTCACATTTTTGTTGCAAAACATGTGATCAGATACCTTAAGGGTACGTTGGACTTTGGTCTCTGTTATAATGGAGATCATGACTTTAGAATGGTTGGTTACGCCGATTCAGATTGGGCTGGAAGTATTTTTGACAGAAAGAGCACTTCAGGATGTTGTTTCGGTCTGGGGGTTAGCCATGACTTCATGGAAAAGTAGGAAGCAATCCAATATTTCTCTCAACACGACATAAGTGGAATACATTGTTGCATGTTCCACCAGTTGTGAAGCCATATGGCTTTGGAAGTTGTTGACACGTCTATTTGACTTAGAGATGGAAGCAACTGTGATTCTATGTGATAACCATAGTTGCATAAAGATGACGAAGAACCATGTGTTCCATGACAAGTCAAAGCACATAGAAATATGGTATCACTACATTTGTGATATGGAGAAGAGGTGAGTTGTAAAGCTCCAATATGTTGGCACAAATGAGCACATTGCAGATGTGTTTCCCAAGACTCTGTCTCGTGTAAAGTTTGAACACGTTTGAGACAAGCTTGGTATAGTCTGAAAGGACCTCCCTTGAAAGGGGGAGTGATGTTGATGATACTATGGTATCCTGACCAACAACGGGTAGCTCAGTTAGGATTTTATATCCTAGGGGACTAATCATCCCTAGACAAATCCCAAAGGTCCAGTAAGGACGGTCTGTCAGAGTACCTGTGCATGTATATGCCAATTGTGGTCAATAGTGGTAGCTCTGTTAGGATTTTTATAATCCTAGTGAACCTTATGATTTCTAAGAAGATCCCAAAGGCCCGATAAGGACGATTTGTCAGAGTACCACGTGGTATCTCTGTTAGGATTTTATATCCTAGGGAATCTTATGATTCCTGGGAAGATCCTTAGGGACTGTCAGAGTACCACAAAATGTTTTTTCTACACCTACCTCATTATGTTGTTATATGATGATGATGATATTGTTGTTCCAGCCTCGTGTTGTTGATGATGTTGTTGCTCTAGCCTCGTGTTGTGATGATGTTAGTGGTCCAGCCTCATGTTGTTGATAATGATGTTGTTTATGTTGTTGTTATAGCTTTTATGCTCATTGATGTTGATGTTTTAGATTCTAGCTCCATGTTGTGAATGGTGATGATGATGCTATTCCAGTTCCATGTTGTGAACGATGATGATGATGATATTCCAGCTCCATCCTGTGAATGATGATGATAAAACTCCAACTCCATGCTGTGAATGATGATGTTATTGATGATGAGAAAAGATTCTGATGATTTATAGATATGCCAGTTAATGTTCCAGATGTTGTTGTTGCTTCCCTCTCTCTCTCATGATTATGTTGTAGAATACTCTTCTTGTTAAGGGGGAGTGTTGAAATATTGTAACTGTGAAGAATATTCTACTTATTATTGAGTTATTATCTTATGGATCAATCCCATTTTGTGGATTGATCATGTTAGGACTTATGTATGACCAAATCTCTTTTTGTGGATTGGTCAAACCCTAGTTATATGATGCTAATTGAGAAGTTGGCCCCTAGGGCTAAATAAAGTGGATTTAGCCACTAAGTGAAGAAGTTGACCCTGCTTGATGAAGAGACACCACCCTAGCGTTCATCGGCTAGTATAAATAAGAGAGGCTAGCACCTCACTCACTCACTCACTCAAGTCACTTATCTAGTGTGCAAGTTTGAAGGAAGCTGTAGTTGTTGGAAGAAGGAAGAGAGAGGCGCATTGCTCAGTCTTGGATATTATCTAGTGTTTGGTTTATCATCTTGGCATTGTATTGACAATCTATATTAAGGAAGTTTTTGATGGGTTTTCTCCCCCATGAGGGTTTCCCGGGATAAATGATGTGTACCTTTTGATTGTGTTTCTTTCAGTGATCCTGCTTATGCTATTATTGTCTAGTAAATTGAAAAGAACTTAAATAGCATATCTAAATTTAACAAAGCCATGAAATATGACTTGGGGGGTGATGTCATAATGATGTTGTATTATTGTTTGAATATTAATTGGAACCATTGTTCTAAGTCACATCATTTTCATAGGATGTCATCCACATGAAATAAATCATGAAGGGTGTCGTGTGATTGGGTAAATCATATCACATTGAGCCCTTTGACTAGGCTTTGGACCGTGAATGCATACGTGGGATTAAATTTCCACCTTGAGTTGTCATCCTTTGCCTCCATTGGCCATGAAGTTATGCATCATCTCATCAATTGCATATAACGTGGCATGCGTGATCGTTTAGTGAAGATCTGAGTTGGTATATGGGGCCACTATCCCATTCTTCTAGCTATATTAAGTCGATGTTCTAATTTGAAGTCGTATTATTCTTGTCATATTCCAATCCATGCAAGCCAAAATTGAGGGTGACGTACATCATCAACAATCCACCTATTTAGTCAACATACTTGTTTTCATGAGGTTGCTTCTTTATTTTGACCATGGTGCATCATGTACAAGTCTTTATCTATGAGCCACCATTCAATTTCTTATGTCAAATCAAAGGAACAACTGAGCTACATGGAGGAAGTCATGGACTAATCAAGGCTATGGGTTGGTTCATGGGATCATCCCATTTATCTTGACATGGAAAATTATTATGTCCAGCATCCATTCCATTATAGTTTATTGGATCGATCCCTTAAAATTTGACTTGTGGACTTTGTGAAAGGGAAAGTCAATTGATTTCATGGAGGAGGTTGTTACCTTCTTGATATTTTAGAAGATTGTACATAACTAACTCATTAGTTTATTAATGTTGAAACAATTGATTTTGTAGCTTTGGGAGGTATTCCCACTAGATGCCAAGGTGTTAGGCTTGTGGGAAATTTTGTTGGCACTAGTTTAGCCTTTTGTTTCATCAAAATCAACCTATAAATGAGGTTGGGGCCTCATGGGCTTAGTGATGGTATTTGGGGGTTTGTGATAGGGATACACACCCACATGAGCCTACATTTGAGTTGACTTGTGAAAAGACTCCTTGACACACATCCTTTGGAATTATATAAATAGAGATCAAGTCATTGTGACAATTCATTGTGATTGTCAAGTGAAGAACTTGGGGATTTCAGTCCAAGAACTTGGTAATTGCAGTCCACCCATGAAGAGAGGCCTCTAGGACCTCAAATTATTGTGTTGTTGTCTTGTTTGGGCATGTACCTTGCTAGAGAAGAGGGTCGAGTGAGGCTAGCAATAGAGAGAAGAGGCTCGACCTGTCTAGGAGAGGTAGCCGCAACCTAGAAAGATCTCCAACTGTCCTAGAAGAGACAAACAACAAGTGAGGGAGGTTCGACCAACTGTAAGAGTGGGGTCACTGCCCTAAACTGGGCTGCAGACCCTAGACTCAGCTCACAGGTGCAGAGAAAATCCAACAGGCATGTAGGACAACAAGTGGAGGAACTGATAAGGAATCTTGGGGCCCTATAAGGAGGGAAAAAGGTGGTTACCATATAGACAACAAAGTGGAAAAAAAATAGAGGACTGTTGTAGGTGATAGCAGGGATAAATTGAGGTTGCTAGATTATGTGGACAACAACCAACCTTGTGGAAAGTCTTGAAAGGACTGCAAACTTGTAACAACAATCTTGGAGACCAAACAAGTGCTAGAACATCAACCTTGGGGGTTGGACATGTGGCCAGCAGTAAGGGAAGACTAGCACAATAGTCTCCAAGGCATTAACAAGTGTCTAGCAACAATAAAGTGACACCAGGTCTAAAGGACCAAACCTTGGACAACAAGTGTTTGTAAGTGATTTTTTTTTTGTTATTCCTTGTAAAAGAATTGGTCCATTATCCCTGGTACAATATCCCATTGACTCTTGGCATAATAATATTGATTTTGAGATTGAATACTTGTGTTCCATTGTGTTAAAGTTAGACATCTTAGTGTGCTTATGTTTATAGTTAATTTGTGCATAACCGTGGAAGCATTAGACCAGACCTAAGATGCAGTAAAACTAACATGGTATTAGAGATTGAGGTTTGAAGAAGATAAGTTATTGGCCACAACACGAGAAGAGTGGTGTTCATGTTCTTGGTCTTGTTCTTATTTCAGGCAGGTAACCATCGTGAACACATTGAAGTTTGAGGACAGGTTGGAAGGGACAAACAACTTCTGGGCTTGGAAGGCAAGGGCTCTCCTTCTGTTGGAGGAGAATGACCTCAAGGAGTATGTTGAGAGTGTGGTTACAACACCTACAATCCACAGGAGTTGACAACTCACAAGAAGAAGGAAGTGAAGGCCAAGCGGGTATTGCTAGATTCCTTGAAGGACCACTTGATTCCTCACATTGTTAAGAAAGAAACTGCCAAGGAGATGTATGATGCTTTGGTGGGTCTTTACCAAAACAAGAATACTGGTAGGATGCTATAGTTGAAGCACCAGCTCCAGATTGTCAGGATGAGCTGTGAGGATACAATTGTCAGTTATATTATGATGATTACTCAGATCCGAGATCGGCGCATAGCCATTGGTGAGATAATGTAGGATGCTAAATTAGTGAATGTGGCTTTGAGAGGTCTTCCCAAGTCTTGGGAACCATTCATGCAGGGGATCTGTGCACGAGAGAATTTACCATACTTTGAAAGACTATGAACAAATTGTATCTAGGAGGAGATTGGGTTGTTGTCCGAGGATGATTTGGATGGTCCAATGAAGAGTAGAAATGATGAGAACTAGGCCCTTGCAACCTAGACTAGGGAGGGGCAGAAGAGGTTCTCCGGACAAAAGAGGTCCTCCTAGAAGAAGAGATTCTCTCGAGAGAGAAGCTTCTCCAGAGTCGAGACAGAAGAAGGATCTTAGTAAGATTAGATTCTTTGAGTGTCATGATTATGGTCACTATGCTTCACAGTGTCCACACCGGAGGGGAAGGGGAAGAAGGCAACATGCATCAGTAGCAGAGGTTGATGACGTTGAAAATAGGTTCCAACGGGAGATCTTATTGGTCTCTATCATTTCAGGTGTAGTCTCTAGCAAGGAGACTTGGTTGGTGGACAACAGAGCATCTTGCCATATGACAGATGCACGAGAGTTGTTTGACACCCTCATGGAGACCAGCTCAGACTTATGTGTGGAGATTGGTATGAGATCCAAGCATTCAATATGAGGATACGATACAATACAGTTTCGATTGGAGTCGGGAGAGATATTGAGGGTTTGAATGTGTTGTGGGTGCTAGAACTCGGGAGGAGTTTCCTCTCAATATCAGAGATTGAGTGGAAAGGATATCATGTATTGTTTCGATATGGATAGGTATTACTTGTGCCCAGATGGAATAGCTTCAGATCAAAAATGGTTTTTGGAGTTAGGGATGGAAACCTATATAGGCTAAGGGGCCAACCTATGAGAACTATGGCCAACAGGTGCAGAGAGACAGAGGAGGAGTAGGTCACTCCACTAGCGGTGAGGTAGATGGCCCCACCAGTATCACAGGTTCAAAGGGAGCAGGTGGCTCCATGAAGGGTGAGGCAGGGGACCTCACCAACAACACCAGCTCAGAGGAAGACAAAGTTCAAAGGGATTCAACCCTCAGGATCCAAGAGGGAGGAGAAGCCTCTCAATACTATGCAAAGGACAATAGACAAGAAGTAGGCGACCCTAGAGGTTGTGCAGACTCAGAGGGAGTCAGATTTCAGATACAGCATGTGGTCTCAGAGTGAGCCCAACATTAGAGAGAGCTTGTTAGCTCAGAGGGAGAGATGATCATCCAGAGGGAGTTCCCCCTCAGGTTTAGATGGCAGAGAGACATCTTCCAGGACTTGAAGATAGGTTTCATGGGTTGAGGAGGTCATACAAGGGATGCATGAGCAGGAGGATTATGAAAGCTATGTACCTTCCATGGAGGATCCAGTTGATTCAGGAGGTTTTGCTGTAGTGATAGAAGAGGTATCCAGTCATGAGACAGGAATTGCTTCAATCATAGAGGGAGTAGCCAATGATGCAACCTAGACAACAAGATTTTCTTTAGTGTCCAAGGATGCAACTAGTTAGACATATTTTACCTTAGTGGCTGAGGATGTGGCCTATCAGATAGACTAGAAAGCATAATTTTCTCCAGTGACAATGGATGTAGCCAGTCAGACAGAATTGACAAAGGACTTTTAACCGTAAAAAAGTTCACATACCCATTTTCCACAGTGACAAAAGGAGTAGCTAGTTTGGACTATTGGAGTATAGATGTTTGAGGCAAATCCATTGTGTGCGATAATGGTGCATCCAGATGTTGGAGGATGGGATACCTCCCTCGCTAAGAGGGAGTGTTTATTTTGTAGCTTCGCGAGATATTCCCACTAGATGCCAAGGTTCCAAGCTTGTGGGAAATTTCATTGGAACTAGTTTAGCCTTTCATTTCATCAAAATCATCCTAGAAATGAGGTCGGGGCCTCATGGGCTTGGTGATGGGCTTTGTGGGTTTATGATGGGGCTCCACACCCACATGAGCCTACATTTGAGTTGACTTGTGAAAAGACTCCTTGACACACACCCTTTGGAATTATATAAATAGAGATCAAGTCATTGTGATTGTCAAGTGAAGAACTTGGGGATTTTAGTCCAAGAACTTGGTAATTACAGTCCACCCATGATGATTACTCAGATCCAAGATCGGCGCATAGCCATTGGTGAGACAATGTAGGATGCTAAATTAGTGAATGTGGCTTTGAGAGGTCTTCCCAAGTCTTGGGAACCATTCATGCAGGGGATCTGTGCACAAGAGAAGTTACCAGACTTTGACAGACTATGAACAAATTGTATCCAGGAGGAGACCGGGTTGGTGTCCGGGGATGATTTGGATGGTCCAATGAAGAGTAGAAATGATGAGAACTAGGCCCTTGCAACCTGGACTAGCGAGGGGCAGAAGAGGTTCTCCGGACAGAAGAGGTCTGCCTAGAAGAAGAGATTCTCTCTCTCGAGAAGCTTCTCCAGAGTTGAGACAGAAGAAGGATCTTAGTAAGATTAGATTCTTTGAGTGTCATGATTATGGTCACTATCCTTCATAGTGTCCACACCGGAGGGGAAGGGGAAGAAGGCAACATGCATCAGTAGTAGAGGTTGATGACGTTGAAAATAGGTTCCAAAGGGAGATCTTATTGGTCTCTATCATTTTAGGTGTAGTCTCTGGCAAGGAGACCTGGTTGGTGGACAACAGAGCATCTTGCCATATGACAGGTGCACAAGAGTTGTTTGACACTCTCATGGAGACCATATCAGAATTATGTGTGGAGATTGGTATGAGAGCTAAGCATTCAATACGAGGATAGGATAAAATACAGTTTCGATTGGATTCGGGAGAAATATTGAGGGTGTTGAATGTGTTGTGGGTGCTAGAACTCGGGAGGAGTTTCCTCTCAATCTCGGAGATTGAGTGGAAGGGATATCATGTATTGTTTCGATATGGATAGGTATTGCTTGTGCCCAGATGGAATAGCTTCAGATAAACAATGGTTTTTGGAGTTAGGGATGGAAACCTATATAGGCTAAGGGGCCAACCTATGAGAACTATGGCCAACAGGTGCAAAGGGATAGAGGAAGAGTAGGTCGCTCCACCAGTGGTGAGGCAGATGGCCCCACTAGTAGCACAGGTTCAGAGGGAGAAGGGGGCTCCACGAAGGGTGAGGCAGAGGACCTCACCAGCAACACCAGCTCAGAGGAAGACAAAGTTCAAAGGGATTCAAACCTCAGGATCCAAGAGGGAGGAGAAGCCTCTCAATACTGTGCAAAGGACAATAGACAAGAAGTAGACGACCCCAGAGGTTGTGCAGACTCAGAGGGAGTTAGATTTTAGATAGAGCATGTGGTCTCAGAGTGAGCCCAATATCAGAGAGAGTTTGTTAGCTCAAAGGGAGAGATGATCATCCAGAGGGAGTTCCCCCTCAGGTTTAGATGGCAGAGAGACATCTTCCAGGACTGGAAGATAGGTTTCATGGGTTGAGGAGGTCAGACAAGGGATGCACGAGCAGGAGGATTATGAAAGCTATGTACCTTCCATGGAGGATCCAATTGATTCATGAGGTTTTGCTATAGTGATAGAAGAGGTAGCCAGTCATGAGACAAGAATTGCTTCAGTCATAGAGGGAGTAGCCAATGAGGCAACCTGGACAACAAGATTTTCTTTAGTGTCCAAGGATGCAACTAGTCAGACATATTTTACCTTAGAGGTTGAGGATGTGGCCTATCAGAAAGACTGGAAAGCATAATTTTCTCCAGTGACAATGGATGTAGCCAGTCAGACAAACTTGACAAAGGACTTTTAACCGTAACAAAGTTCACATACCCATTTTCCATAGTGACAAAAGGAGTAGCTAGTTTGGATGATTGGAGTATAGATGTTTGCCATTGTGTGCGATAGTGGTGCATCCAGATGTTGGAGGATAGGATACCTCCCTCGCTAAGAGGGAGTGTTTATTTTGTAGCTTCACAAGATATTCCCACTAGATGCCAAGGTTCCAAGCTTGTGGGAAATTTCGTTGGAACCAGTTTAGCCTTTCGTTTCATCAAAATCATCCTAGAAATGAGGTCGGGGCCTCATGGGCTTGGTGATGGGATTTGGGGGTTTATGATGGGGCTCCACACCCACATGAGCCTACATTTGAGTTGACTTGTGAAAAGACTCCTTGACACACACCCTTTGGAATTATATAAATAGAGATCAAGTCATTGTGATTGTCAAGTGAAGAACTTGGGGATTTTAGTCCAAGAACTTGGTAATTGCAGTCCACCCATGAAGAGAGGCAACTAGGCCTCAACTTGTTGTGTTGTCTTGTTTGGGAAGGCACCGACTGGAGAAGAGGATCGAGTGAGGCTAGCAGTAAAGAGAAGAGGCTCAACCTACCTAGGAGAGGAAACCACAACTTAGAAATATCTCAACTTGTCCTAGAAGAGACAAACAACAAGTAAGGGAGGTTTGACCAACTATAAGAGAGGGGTCACAACCCTAAACTAGGTTGCAAACCCTAGACTCAGCTCGCAGGTGTAGAGAAAGGCCAGCAGGCTCGTAGGACAACAAGTGGAGGAGTTGATAAGGAAGCTTGGGGCCCTAGAAGGAGGGCAGAAAACAGTTACCAGCTAGACAACATAGTGGATTGTTATCCCCTATCCTAGGGATAATTAAGGATATTATGTCTCCAGGCCCACAGGTCCTAGACATGGAGTATCAAGAGCCATATGACTTGAGCTTGGCCCTGGAGGGCTCATCTTTTCTTCAACGTCTCCTATCTACCAACAACAACAACATCCATCCTATCGGCCTGATTCTGAAGTAGCAATGGGTCTTGCTCCATGAGGTAATGATTTTGGGTATCATGGTATGTGTCACTCTAATTTTCAAAGCATTTGAATATGTGCATTGAATTCTCTTTTGTTTCATGACATTTGCTTGGAAATTATGCTCTTTAACTTGTCCATACCTAAGGGGGATGACAGAGTGCCCTAGTAAGTTGGCTCTGTTAGGGATGAGTTTCCACTAGGTGGGTCTATGAAAGGTCATCGTCCATTCCTTCCATACTTACCACTTTTCATCATTTTCCCTCTCATCTTTCCCCTACCTTGGTTCGAGCATTGGGGTTGCCATGCTATTAAGGGTTGTACCTTTCCTTGTGGGAAGAAGGGGCTAAAGGCCCAGAGGGTAAAAGTAGCTGGACAAAGTTAAAATCCAAAATGAAACCTTGAGATGCTTCACTCATGGATTCTCAAGAAAGCAATAAATGGCTTCTCAGCAAGAAAAGGTGACCTGTAAAATAAAATAAAACTCAAGATCTAGTTGGTGGATAGGAGGTCTCATCATGAGCTGACCTATTAGGTCCATGGGCATGTAACGGTATGACACTACCATCTATCTGGTCACCAAACCAAGGTAGTGGCTCTTGGTGGCATAACCAAGAGAAAGGGGGTCTCCTCACGAGCCAGCCTTCTCATTTCCATGAAGTGCTCGTGGGTAACATTGTCACCAATGGTCACCACACCAAGACAATGTCCTCTAGCTATTCTCTTGAAAAGAAAAAACAATAAGACAAAGAATAAAAAGCATTGAATGGGCTAGGAAACAATGACATCCATGAAAAGGTGCAACTCACCCTCTACAAAGGCACCCACAGGTAAGACCTACATTTCCTTGTTATCACTACACCCCTTGTCCAAACATTCCTTGCACCATCTCATACATCTACATGACCTAGATTGGTCTTCACCTGGGAAACACCCCAAAATTGAGGAGGATTAGCCCAATAGGACATCCTAAGACCCTCTCCAAACCTGGAATGTTAAACTGCATAGCGTCTTTGAGAATTTGTATGGATAAAAGGGGGTTTGATGCACATGTTTGGGTAATTTGATTATTAGACATGATTGACATTGCTATGATCCTTGTGACTTATGAGCCCACAGAGGGCGTACATGTTGTTGTTGCAGGACCAAGCCCGACAGATAGGTACATATGGGGAGATGATTAGTTCGGACCTCCATGGGGCTAAAATCCCACCAGATGGATGTTGTGACCCCAGCCAGGGGAAAAGAGACACCAGAGGCTTGCACCAGAGAAAAATAAGGACGTTCCACCAGAGACACTTTGGCAAGCCTGGACCTAGGGGGGTTCTTCTCTTCCCCTTGAACGTTGGCCTTAGGAAGCCCATGATGTCACCCTTGTGACCCAAGACATCACCCAACGTCAGATGGACATGGTGAAGGTAGGCCTGGACCTAGGGGGGGTTTTCTCATGGACCCCTAACATCCCACCTACAAGGCCCAATGTCACCCTAGGAGGGCATGACATCACCTCTACTGCACATTTTACGGTTTAATTCTTTAATTTTATGTAAAAATTGGATTTTTGATGTAATTTGGCCATGTCGACCTTTTTTGACCTAAATTGTAATTAAAGGTCATGATTATTGTATAAATGAAGGACAAATCTCTTATATTTTTCATCATCTTTCACTCACACAAGTGCGAGGTCTGAAATTTGGCCCTCTTTAAGGGTACTTGGTTGAAATTAAGTGGTGCGCAACTTCTTGTAGAGGCTATTCTTGGTGTATTTTGGCATTTTCATGGTGGAAAGTCTTCAACTAAGGTTTTTTAAGCTAGATTATTCTTGATGAAGTAAGTAAATTTGCAATTCTTCATTTATTTTGAATGTTTATGGTAAATTTTCTTTTTCATTTCTAAGATTATGGAATTGCTAGTTTGAAACCCTAGGGGAGAAGCACATGTTATTGTCTTTTTCCTTATAATTTTCCACCTACTTGATTTTGCTAGAAAACATCTCTTTTGAAGAATACACTAGAGCCCTACCTTTGTAGCACTCTAGTAGCATTGTTTCATTAGTTTCACATATTTTATTTCAAGCTTGATCTAAGGAAGAAGGAAATCGATAGGGACTAAGGTTACCTACTTTCTAGCATTTTTCCTTCTAGAGTTTAGATATTGAGGCCTTAGGTTACTAACACCTCAATCATCTCACCCATCCCTTTAGATTGCCTATTATCATTTGTTGTTCTCCTCTAAGAATTATCGTTGCGAACTTTGACTCAATTACCCTAAAAGGCACTAGTTCACTCCTTGCAAGTGATTGATTGACCAAACAACTCTTAAACCATCCTCCCTAAGACTTTTACTAACTCTTTATAACTCTAGATTAGACTAACTCACTAACTAATTTGTTGTTGTTGCAAAAGACTGATACAACCATCTATAACAACAACAAATTCATCCTAAAAGCAAGATTAAAAGCTGATTATACATTGCCTTTTTTGCTTCTGACAACTATTATCATTCCATCAATTTTAGGTTACTATTTCTTATCATTCTTGAAGCATTATTGAGGCATAATTGTGTAGTTGTTGTGAATTATACATTGTTGTTATAAATATTTATATTGCTTTAGTTTTACATCAGCTTGTTTATCTTTTAAGAATTCATGGTTTTATGAAGCACTGACATCATATGGTACTTGCAAACAACATTTGTTTTCTACTTGTTATCTTTCTCTAGGCAAGTACACTTAAATTATATTTTGATTCATCTCATTAAAACCTTGGAACTTCTTATATGAGTGACCTATGAGAGGGGTGGGATTTTCTCATAAATTTTACCTTAGCCTTCTCAAACCCCTAGGTCACTGGGGATGTCTCCCCTAGGGTACTACTCCTAAATAGAAAGAGGTGTCATATTAAGGTGACAATGATACAACATCCTCCTTGTTACACCAACTTAGTATCCACTTTCCTTTGGCTTTGGGAAAGTACAAATTGTGCGATAACATTTTGGCATTGTTGTCGGGGAACATTGAGTCATTCTTCCTCAAAGACAACACTTTTCGGTAAGCCTTTCCTCAAAATCCTTTATCTTACAAAGCTTACATGGCAACTCCACTGAGGGTGATCCCCTCATCCCTTTGATAGTTTCAAGAAAATTATTTGGTGACTCCACAAAACTCAGGGAGGTATGCCAACTCTCCCAAGTCTTTTAGAAGAAAACCTCCCTGAAACTATAGTAAAATCATTATTTGGAGGCAATCTTCCTTTAAACACAATGTCTAGCGCAGGAACTCAAACTGTTAATCCAAATCAAGCTAATATCTAGAAATAATGTTCATCCAAACTCTTCAAACTGTTAGACATAACAAACATATCAGGATACCCTAGGCAAACTCCCCCTAAGTATGAGAAATGGTTGCCTAAATTCATTGGTAATGATGTATTCAGTGCCAAGGATCATATGAGCAACTTCTGTGCCTTCTTTCAGCTTCATCCCATCAGTGATGATGTTGAAGACTTACCTATGAAATTGTTCTTTTCTACCCTCCATGATGGCGCTAGACGATGGTACAGTGGTCTCCCTGACGCTAGTATTAAAACCATGGATAAATTGGAGGAAATATTTCTCAAACGATGGAGTGTCAAGGAAGACCCCAACATGCTATTGATAAGGCTAAATAACCTCACAAAACAAGAGAATGAAATTGTTAGGGAATTTCATGATAAATTTGAAAACTTAATGCAAAAGATCCCAGGGAGCCATCATCCCTCAGATAGTTTCCTTCTCTTTCTTTACACAAAATCCTTCACATGACAGGTGGGCTATCTCCTCAGAGCTAAAGCCCCTAAAACAATCCAAGAATCCCAAGAGGTAGCTACAAGGATTGAGGACAATCTATTGTCATCTAGAGTTGATCCTTTCTCTGCCCCAAGAGTCAAAATGGATGTTAAACCTAAGATAGTCCATAATGTTGAACCTACCTCATATATTAGCGCTAGCTTCACAAAGCTACAGTTGATTGTAGATGGCATGGTAAAAACCCAAGAATTAATCATGAATAGGATTTTCAATTTAGAAAGAGCTCAACAACAAGCTCCCAGGGTTCCTTACAGAGAGAAATTCCAGAAAGGAACTCAAGTTTTTAAACCCAAAAATGATCAAGAAGTTCCTAATACTTTAACCCCTGCAAACATGGTAGATGAAAACCCTCAATGCTTACAATGTAGAGACTCACATTGGGAGCATGAGTGTCCCCTGAACAATGGTGAACATGACCAAGTGAATATTGTCAATCATACCATTGAAAGTCCTCAATATTTTCTTAATGTCACACTTGAAGAACATCAAGAAGGTAGAAAGGAAGCAACCGGGAAGAATAGGATGGAGGTGATAAATAACCTTGAACAATAGTCGAAAGAAAAGTTGAAGAAGCAAGAATTCCAAGTATACACTAGGAAAAAACAGATGAACCAACCTCTCTCTATTGGGCCTGTAATTTCACAAACAAGACCTCCACCTATGAACATACTTCTTCCTAAAAAACCTCCCAAAACCAACAAGGTGGATTCGAATTTTGACTTTGAAGGTGCATTGGCAAAAATGCACATAATCATTCCATTAAGGGAAGTCATCAAGGTCCCATCTGTAAAAGAAAGGTTCGGAATTTTTTTCAAAGTATCAGATGAGCTAATGGACCCTCCTATCATGTTACACGCAAACCACTTTAGGGTTTAATATGATGGACATCATCCTTTCTTCATGACATTGTTGGTTAATAACAAATGCCTTAAAAATTGTATGCTTGATTTAGGAGCAGGTGCTAACATGATGTCTTTGAAGGTCATGGAGAAATTAGGCCTAAAGGCCACGCGACCTTACAAGAATGTGTGTGGTCCAAGGCCATACCCACTCATAGGGTAGTTGAAAACATTGAAGTATGCCTTGGAAGATACCCCGAAAGAGTGATCCACATGGATATTGTGGTAGTGGATGTCTCAGATGTATGGGGAATGTTGTTTTCTAGTAAGTTTGTTGCAATGTTGGGAGGCACCTTAGAAATGGATCTAACTTACATTAATGTGCCTATGAATGACGTGACACTAAGCCGCCTCCCAAATGTGCCAATGTCCAAGTTCCATGTGCAGGAAATTGATGATAATGTTGAGACTAGCCAGACACATGAGCCAATCAAGGAAAGTCTTCTTGTATTTTCCCTTGAGGATTTTCCTTTCGCTTCAAAGGAATACTTTGATAACATACAATGGTCAAACAAGGAAGAATACCAACAAATCCTAGAAAAATACAAAGAAAAAGAAGTTGGGACTATCAAACTATTAAATAAAGGAGATGATGACATATTGATCAGACTGACCCAGGAGGAAGTCTTCACAGCAGAATCCCACCCTCCTCCCTCAAAACAATATACTAGAGTTGTACAAGAAACAACCAAATTCAAAACAAAGGATTACCAAGAGGGAGATACGATCTGGATGTGGAATACAAAAAGGGGAGAGCCTACTAATGTTAAGGGGAATGCACAGTTTTGGCTTAGACCTTTCAGAGTCAGAATGAAGTCAGTCAATGATGCCTACTATCTATCCACGTTGGAAGGAAGAAGACGTCCATTACCAGTTAGTGGATACCTCCTCAAACCCCGTCAAGGGGTGAAGACTTGACTTCACAGGTAAGCACAAGTAACTAGGTAGGCATTTGCATTCATTGTATATACCATTTTCATATCATGCTAGATTAGTGTAGTTGTAGTTTCATTTTCATTTGTATATATGATTGCTTACTTTTATTTCATTTTATCATATATGAGCCAGGGGTGATATCACCACCCCAAAAGAATATTAATCGTGTTTGTTGAGATCTAGCATATCATAGGTCATGTTAGAGATGTTGAGGTTCTCAT
Organism: Picea sitchensis; assembly: GCA_010110895.2. Classification (NCBI taxonomy): domain Eukaryota; kingdom Viridiplantae; phylum Streptophyta; class Pinopsida; order Pinales; family Pinaceae; genus Picea; species Picea sitchensis. The sequence continues at coordinate 13,542 of SNQJ01S0031014.1, read as the reverse complement.
GCGCTCTACGGTGAGTACATGTCCCCGAGTTGGAGCCAGATGTTATCCCCTATCCTAGGGACAACTAAGGAGATTAAGTCTCGAGGCCCATAGTTCCTAGACATGGTGTACCGAGAGCCATATGACTTGAGCTTGGCCCTAGAGGGCTCATCTTTTCTTCAATGCCTCCTATCTACCAGCAACAACAACATCCATCCCATTGCCCTGATTCTAAAGTAGCAATGAGTCTTGCTCCATGAGGTAATGAGTCCAGGTATCATGGTATGTGTCATTCTGATTTTCAAAGAATTTGAATATGTGCACTAAATTCTCTTTTGTTTCATGATGTTTGCTTGGAAATTATGCTCTTTAACTTTTCCATACCTAGGAAGGATGATAGAGTGCCCTAGTAAGTTGGTTCCCTTAGGGATGAGTTTCCACTGGGTGGGTCTATGAAAGGTCACCGTCCATTCCTTCCATACTTACCACGTTTCATCATTGTCCCTCTCATCTTTCCCCTACCTTGGATTTGGGCATTGGGTTCCAAGCTACTAAGGGTTGTACCTTGCCTTGTAGGAAGAAGGGACTAAAGGTCCAGAGGGTAAAAGTAGCTGGCAAAATTTAAAATCCAAAATAAAACCTTGAGATGCTTTGCCCAGGGATTCCTGAGAAAGCAATAAATGGCTTCTCAACAAGAAAAGGGGACTCATAAAATAAAATAAAACTCAAGATCTAGTTGGTGGATAAGAGGTCTCATCATGAGTCGACGTATTAGGTCCATGAGCATGTAGCGGTATGACACTACCATCTATCTGGTCAACAAACTAGGGTAGTGGCTCTTGGTGGCATAACCAAGAGAAAGGGGGTATCATCACGAGTCAGCCTTCTCATTTCCATGAAGTGCTTGTGGGTAACATTGTGACCATTGGTCACCATTTCAGGACAGTGTTCTCCAGCTATTCTCTTGAAAAGAAAAAACAACCAGACAAACAATAAAAGGCATTGAATGGGCTAGGAAACAATGCCATCCATGACAAGGTGCAACTCGCCCTCTACAGAGCCACCCACAGGTAAGACCTACATTTCCCTGTTATCACTGCACCCCTTGCCTAAACACTGCTTACACCATCTCATACATCTACATGACCTACATTGGTCTTCACCTGGGAAACACCCCAAACTTGAGGAGGATTAGCCCAATAGGACATCCTGAGACCCCTCCAAACCTGGCTTGTTAAACTACATAACGTCTTTGAACATTTGTCTGGGTAAAAGGGGGTTTGATGCACATGTTTGGGTAATTTGATTATTAGACGTGATTGACATTGCTATGATCCCTGTGACTTATGATCCCACGAAGGGTGTACTTCTTGTTGTTGCAGGACCATGCCCGACAGAAAAATACATATGGGGAGATGATTAGTTCATACCTCCATGGGGCTAAAATCCCACCAGATGGATGTTGTGACCCCAGCTAGGGGCAAAGAGACACCAGAGTCTTGCGCCGGAGAAAAAGAAGGACTTTCCACCAGAGACACTTTGAAAAGCCTGGACCTAGGGGGTTCTTGCTCTTCCCCCTGAACATTGGCCTTGGGAGGCCCATGACGTCACCCTTGTGACCCTAGATATCACTCAGCATCAGATGGACATGATGGAGGCAGTTGTGTTCCAAGAGGCATGTGTGACATCATCCGAAGGCCTAACGTTTTGTTCATGGAGGTTGATGTCCCACCTATAAGGCCCAATGTCACCCTAAGAGGGCATGCCATCACCTCTACTGCAGATTTTCGGGTTTAATTCTTTAATTTTATGTAAAAACTGGATTTTTGATGTAATTTGGTCATGTCGACCTTTTTTTACCTAAATTGTAATTAAAGGTCATGATTATTGTATAAAAAAGGGACAAATCTCTTATATTTTTCATCATCTTTCACTCACACAAGTGTGAGGTCTGAATTTCGACCCTCTTTAAGGGTACTTGGCTGAAATTAAGTGGTGCACAACTTCTTGGAGAGGCTATTCTTGGTGTATTTTGGCATTTTCATGGTCGAAAGTCTTCAACTAAGGTTTTTTATGCTAGATTATTCTTGATGAAGTAAGTAAATATGCAATTCTTCATTTATTTTGAATGGTTATGGTAAATTTGTTTGTTCATTTCTAAGATTATGAAATTGCTAGTTTGAAACCCTAGGGGAGAAGCACATGTTATTGTCATTTTCTTTATAATTTTCCACCTACTTGATTTTGCTAGAAAACATCTATTTTGAAGAATACACTAGAGACCTACCTTTGTAACACTCTAGTAGCATTGCTTCATTAGCTTCACATATTTTATTTCAAGCTTGATCTAAGGAAGAAGGAAATCGATAGGGCCTAGGGTTATCTACTTTCTAGAATTTTTCCTTCTAGGGTTTAGATATTGAGGCCTTAGGTTACTAACACCTCAATCATCTCACCCATCCCTTTAGATTGCCTACTATCATTTATCATTTGTTGTTCTCCTCTAAGATTTGTCATTGCAAACTTTGACTCCATTACCCAAAAAGGCAGTGGTTCACTCCTTGCAAGTGATTGATTGACCAAACAACTCTTAAACCATCTTCTCTAAGACTTTTACTAACTCTCTCTAACTCTAGATTACACTAACTCAGTAACTAATCTGTTGTTGTTGCAAAACACTGCTACAACCATCTATAACAGCAGCAAATTCATCTTAAAAGCAAGATTAAAAGATGATTATACATTTTTTTTTTTGCTTCTGACAACTATTATCATTCTGTCAATTTTAGGCTATTATTTCTTGTCATTCTTGAAGCATTATTGAGGCATAATTGTGTAGATGTTGCTAAATATACATTGATGTTATAAATATTTATATTGCTTCAGTTTTACATCAACTTGTTTATCTTTCAAGAATTCATGGTTTTATGAATCACTGACATCATATGGTACTTGCAAACAATATTTATTTTCTACTTGTTGTCTTGTCCTGGGCAGGTACACTTAAATTATATTTTGCTTCATCTCATTAAAACCTTGGAACTTCTTATATGAGTGACCTGTGACAGGGGTGGGATTTTCTCATAACTTTTACCGTAGCCTTCTCAAACCCTCAGTTCACTGGGGACGTCTCCCATGGGGTACTACTCCTAAATAGAAAGAGGTGTCATATTAAGGTGACAGTGATATGACATCCTCTTTGTTACGCCAATTTAGTATCCACTTGCCTTTGGCTTTGGGTAAGTACAAATTGCACGATAACATGGACACGAAATAGAAGATTATTATAGGTGATAGCAGGAATAAATTGAGGTTGTTAAACTGTGTGGACAACAACTAACCTTGTGGAAAGTCTTGAAAGGACCGCAGAACTGTAGCAGCAATCTTGGAGGACCAAACAAGTGCTAGAACAACATCCTTGAGGGTTGGGTAGGTGGCCAACAGTAAGGGAAGACTAGTACAACATTCCCCAAAGAGTTAACAAGTGTCTAGCAACAATAAAGTGACAACAGGTCTTGTTATCCCCATTTTGTGGATAAATAACGAGATTATGTCTCGAGGCCCTCAGGTTGCAGATATGGAGTGTCAAGAGACTACATGACCAACAATACTCTTTTAATAGATGGAAAACCCACTCACCACCACAGATGGTCACAGATTTACAGATGGCATCCACCACATCAGCTGGCTTCTGGAAGGCAGTGGGCCTTGCTCCATGAGGTACAAGTCGATATTATGGTAAGCATCATTTCAATATTTAAGCTAGTTGAGTATATTGTATCTTAGATTGTTCTAGATTTCATGATATATGCTTGGACATTATGCATTTTGCCCTGCTTCACCTTGGTGGTTGACATTGTACCCTAGTAAGTGGTTTTCCTTGGGAATGGGTTTGCTACTAGGAACTCCCTTAATGAGCCATCGTACTATTCCCGACCATACTTACCATTTTCCATCATTATTCCCCTCCATTTCCTTATCTCTTGGGATTTTAGTGTGTATTGACCCAAGAAGGAGTTGTCCCTCATTCCATGGGAAGAAGGGGTTGAAGGCCCAGAGGGGTTGATGTTGGGTAAAAGATAAAAGCCTTGTATAAACCTTCCAGATGCTTCGCCCATGGATCACCCAAGAAAGCAGTGAAACACTCATCTTTGAGTAGAAGGGACCCACAATATAATAAATAATGCTTAAAAGGTTAGTTGAAGGATAGGAGGTCTCATCACGAGCCGACCTATCACGTACATGAATATCTAATGGTATGAAATTGTCATCATCTGGTCACCAAACCAAGGTAATGGCTCTCAGTTGCATGGCTGAGAGAAAGGGGGCCTCATCACAAGTCAACCTTCTCATTTCCACTAGGTGTTTGTGGGTGACATTGTCATTATCTCGTCACCACACGAGGGTAGTGACCTTCAATCTCTCCTTATGATATATTGCAATAAAATACAAAGAAAGAAAGATAAAAGGCAATCGATGGGTTTGGAAAAAGTGCATTGTGGACGAAGGTACCACACACCCTCTACAAACTCACCCATGAATGAGACACTACGACCCCTTGTATGTCATGAGCCCTATGCCCATTGAGTCTTGACCCCAACCACTTCATCCACTTACATGGCTTAGAGAGGGATCTCTTGGAAACTCTCCTTGACCTAAGGCAAGATCTACCCAATAGGACAACTTGTCAACCCTTCCATATTCAAGCTTAACAAGTCGTATAGTGTTTTTG
>SNQJ01S0031012.1:110044-121640 GCA_010110895.2 Picea sitchensis | reverse complement strand
TCAAAGGAATATTCAACAACAAAACCACTGGAAATTGTGCATACTGATCTAGTTGGACCAACTACAAAAAAAGGCTTAAAAGGTGAGAGATATTTTATGTTATTAGTTGATGATTATACAAGAATGACTGCAGTTTGATTTCTCAAGAACAAGTCAGAAGATTTTGAAAACTTCAAGATCTACAAGGAAATGATTGAAAATGAGATGGATTCAAGAATCAAATGCTTAAAATTGGATAAAGGAGAAGAATTCACCTCAAGGAAATTTATGGACTACTGCAACGATCATGGAATAAAAAACAATTCTTCATTGCTAGGACACCTCAACAGAATGGAGTTGTTGAAAGAAAGAACATGACAGTACAATAAATGGCTTGAACAATGATAATGGATTCAAAGTTGACTGATATTTTTTGGACACAGGCAGTGCATACAATAGTTCATATTCAAAACAAAGTAATGCTCAGAAACAACACTGATAAAACTCCCTACATGCTACGGAAAGGAAGACCAACAAATGTGAAGCACTTCAGAGTTTTTGGAAGCAAATGCTACATCAAAAGAGAAGATGGAAGAATGGAAAATTTTGACTCTCGTGTGGACAAAGGAATACTTGTTGGTTACTCAAGTACAAGGAAGGCATACAAGTGTTACAATCTAAGATTATACAAAGTTGTGGAAAGCATCAATGTAACAATTGATGAAACAGGCAAACCAAAATCAAAGGAAGAAGAAAACAAATCAATGGAACAACTTTTCAAAGAAGAAGATGAAAAAGAAGTAGAAGAGGAAGATGAAGATGAAGAGAATCTAACAGAAGCAGAAGAGCAAGTTCAACAAGTATCTCCAAAGACACCTAGCAAACGAGTACAGAAGAATCATCCTTCAGATCAAATTATTGGAAACAAAGATGCAGGAGTTGAGACTAGAAGAAAAATCCATTCACCATAACAAACACACCTAGCACTCTTATCTACAATTGAACCAAACTGTTTTGAAGAATCCAGCAAGGATGAATTTTGGAATAAGGCCATGGATGAAGAATTGGATCAAATAGAGAAAAATAACACTTGGGAATTGATTCCAAGACCAAAAAATAAGAATGTGATCGACACAAAATGGGTTTTCAGGAATAAATTGAATGAAGATGGATAGGTTACAAGGAACACATCTAGATTGGTATGTAAAGGATATGCTCAGATTGAAGGAATCAACTTTGAAGAGACATTTGCCCCAGTTGCCAAAATGGAAGCAATCTGTTTTCTTTTAGCTTATGTGTGCTCCAAAAATGTTAAAGTATATCAGATGGACGTAAAATCATATTTTTTGAATGGGGAACTTGAAGAAGAAGTCTACATTGAACAACCATAAGGATTTTAGTTGTCAGAGAACACAGATTATGTGTGTAAATTAAATAAGGCCTTGTATGGCCTAAAGCATGCTCCTAGAGCATGGTACTCCAGACTATATAAGTATCTGCAACTGGTAGGGTTCAGAAAAGGAAGTCCAGACAACAACCTCTACATCAAGGTAAGTAAAGGTAATATTTTATTAATTGAAGTTTATGTTGATGATATTATTTTTGGTAGTGATGATGACAGGTTAAGCTAGAAATTTACAAAAGATATGTAGAAAGAATTTAAAATGTCGCTAATTGGAGAACTATCCTTCTTTTTGGGACTTCAGATACATCAAAGAAACCAAGGAATTTTTATTTCTCAAACCAAGTATATCATAGAAATGATAAAGAGGTTCGGAATGGAATATTGCAAAACCAGTTGTCACTCCCATGCAAACCAGTTGCAAGTTGAGAAAATATGATGATTCAAAGTCTATAAATCAAAGGCAATACAGGTCAATGATTGACAACCTATTGTATGTGACATCATTCAGAACAGATGTATTGCAAGCAGTTGGACAGGTGGCATGATTTCAAGCAGCACCAAAGGAATCACATGTATTAGCAGTGAAGAGGATTTTCAGATATCTCAAAGGAACATAAGAGTTTGGGCTATGGTATCCAAAAGGAAAGGATCTATCACTAATTTCCTACACAGACATAGATTGGGCAAGTTGTATTGATGACCGACGAAGCACCAGTGGAGTAGCGTTCTACTTGGGTGAGTGTTTAGTATCATGGATGAGCAAGAAACAATCATCAATATCTTTATCTACAGCGGAGGCAGAGTATATTGCAGCAGCAACATGTTGTACACAGATTCTTTGGATGAAACAAACTTTGGTAGATATACAGGTTGAGTATGATGAGCCCATTCCAATATATTGTGATAATACAAGCACCATCAGTATCTCAAAAAACCCGGTGATGCAGTCCAAGATGAAGCACATTCCAATCAAGTATCACTTTCTACAGGAACAGGCTGCAGAAAAGAACATCGGAGTTGAGTATATGGGCACAAAAGAACAAATGGCAGACATCTTTACAAAACCACTTCCACGAGAAGCCTTTGAATATCTTCACCAAAGACTTGGAGTTATTTCTACTCCAAAATGAATTCTTTTTGAATTCTTTTTTAATGCTTATCTTATATGTCTTAGATGTACATGAGGAAGCACCATAAGAGGACAGTTCAGTCAGGGGGAGTAGCCCCAGATGGAAATATACCTTTTCCATTGATGAAAAAGGGGGAGAGATTTATCAGATGCAGAGGACAGAGGCATGGTTGTAGCCAGAGAATTGGGGAGTTGGAGCTTCCCTCAGGTTGTAGCCTGAGAATTTAGGGGGTTGGAGCCTCCTTCCAGTTGCAGATGGAAAACAAAGGAAGTTGATGCTTCCAATGAATGTAATTCTTCAATACATATAAGAAAAAACATTTTGTGGTTTTCTCTCGATTTGGGTTTCCACGTAAAACACTGGTGTATTGTGTATGTGTGTGATTGTTTATTTCTTACTGCTCATTATTTAATGATAACTCTACATTGATATAACATTTGAAGAAAAAGGATTATAATTACGCTATTACTGATTCACCCCCCCTCTCAGTAATCCAACAACCACTTCCCGCGGCCCCGAAATCACATGTGCATATGATGCCTTATCCAATAGCGACAGGTGGCCACCTAATAGTCATCACACTGCACTCTGATCCCGAGGAGGATTTAGTTAATGGAAAAGGACTGGTAGTTGATGTTAGCACTCTATAAACTTGTTCGGCTGATAAAAAATGACAGAGGTAACCTACAGACCAACTTTAGAGATGGGTACTAGCTTGCTCAACTCAGAGAAGGCTCTCTCGTGTCACTTTATGTTTCTTTGGCAATCAATGAATGGATTTGTTTTTATTTTTTGGGGGGGTTTATAAATTTGTTGACAAGGAAGGGGAGGGACACTTAGGGCTATGGATTCAAAATTTTGAAATTGAATGAAAACACTGACTGGCCGGTAGAATTCTCCATAGGATAAAGGCTAAGTGAGGAAATGAATCTAAGTTGTAAATTGTATTTTACAGAGTGTAAGAAGAAAAGGAAACAAGTAACTTCCTCAGAGCATTAATGAAATGAATTCTAAATTAGTTACGAAGAATTTCACACAGTTTAAATTGCTTAAGCCGAGAGCATCACAAGATGAACTCTGATCTTTTAACTATCCAATTTAAACAAAAGAAATTGCAAATAGAATTAAAGAAACATGAAATACATACAAGGAGAGGAGACAAAACTCATATCACCACCATTAGAATCTTTTCATAGAGACTTCAAAAGCTTCTGCATATGTATTCAATTCATCTCCAGAAAATTACAATTGAGTTCAGAATAACTAAAAGGTGCCCTTGCACTTCTACCAACATTAATACATTCAGAATTTCTAGCATTTATACAATTCGAGTTCCTTTCAATTAGAAACTGATTACAATAGCTGAACTAAAACGTTCCAATTTCTGAAACTGAATACAATAATTACATTTGACAGTTTTTATATGGGGACCGATTACAATGATTAATAAAAAACGTTACATGTACCAACGGCTGATTCCTTTGACTCTTCAGCTTCGGTCTTTTCCATCTGTCATGTTTTGTTCCTCTGTCGGATCTGCCATTCTGGTGACACCTGGGCATTATTTGTTGGTTCCTGGAAGACTGCACTTTGTTTTTCCCATCTGCACTATCTCCTTCCATTGCAAGTTAGAAGGGATATCGTAGTCTATCATTTCCTTTATTAGGGTCTCCAGGTCAATGCAAGAGGCATACGTTATGACTAGTGGTCTGATCTTCACTGTCTTGAACTGATTCAATATCTCAAAATATTTGATCAAATATTTTACTACGGTGGCTCCTTTCAAGTTTTCCTCCAGGCTTTCAAACTTGGAGTGATCCATTCTGCATTAGTGTTATAACCCTAAATTGCACCAAACATGCTTACCTGGCATCAAGCCAACTCATTTGCCTTCTTTGACAAGCCACTACTGAACAACTTCATAAAGAACTCCCTTTTTGAGGGCATACGTGCCCTGCTCCACTACTGCACGCGTGTATACACTGGATGACCCACTACAACCCGCGTATACTTACAAAAGCACGAAAAATGGAAAGTTGTAGACGAAACACACAGTTTCGGGTAAGTTACCTAAATCGTTTGACTGCCCATAGCCGGTCACTCGACCAAATACCTAGCCCTTTCTAGCCTATAAAAAAAGGGGTAGGGGTCCCATATGAGAGGAGAAAAAGAAGAGTAAAGAAACTCTACCCGATTTTGCATTCCCCTTATCCCAACCTTTTGCAACCATTGTGTGAAGAGAAGCATATATGAAAGAGGTTGGAGTACAGTTGAAGAGGATCCCATGACTAGATTCGAGAAGTAGTGGTCGATCTCACTATTGTAAGGTATTCTTGTGAGATTAATAAAAGAAGTAATTTTCATGTCCCTCCATATGAGGTGTTTAATGTGTAATCTTGATTATATTTTGATAGAATCTCTAACCCATTAGTTCATAGATCAAATGCATGCTTGGAGTTTTTTGTTTGTCTATTTGTGAATGCAGGTCAAATTTGGGAGGAAACTTGCACTCAAGGAGCAACCGAACGCGAAAGGATCTACATCAAACATGGAAGTCAAGGTATAGTAAATTGATCCTTTTATCCTTATATTTACATATGAATAATGGGGGTTTATGATTGGGATGATGATAAAAAGTAGGAGACTTTAGGTCATTTCTGCATGCATGATAGAACCTTTAATGCTAGTCTGTAGAGGGATTTCCCACCCACAATAGAATTGGTGACCATACTGGGGAGATCTCTAGGGTTTTCTGGGGATAATTTTTGGGTATTTTAGAATTGGTTTTATTACCTTTTTTCTGAGTTTTTGCAAGAGTCTGAGTTTGTAGGGATTCTGGTCTTCCATACCAGTATTCCCTGCATGATTGCTTGACTATTTGATTTTCTTTCCAGGAATTTACAAAGGTATACGCAGCTTGAAAAATCCATACCTGCGTATACACGTGCCCTACCTTTCGACAACCGACATATAACCGTTGGGCCTTTGAAGTGTCAGTTGCATGCTTAAGTCCAGAATTTGTTTTTAGGAGAGGCAGTCATCCTCTTTTCTTGTCAGAAGTCATTCTTCTCAGGGATTTCCTAGAATTTGATCATGGTCTCTGTGTTGCAATCTATAACATAGGAATAACCTCAGATTAGATTTGTTTTATCAAAGTTTCCTTGTATTTTCTGTGTCGAAGTCTTTTTCTCTGTCTCTAAGGGACTCTGGTTTTCAATACTAGTGCTTCCTGCCTAAGTTGGACTATTGTTTTTTCATCTTTTTGAGCAGTTACGGAGCTATACGCACCTTGTAGTAGCTCTTCACACATGCATACGTTCTCTTCCTTTGGATATCCCGCGTATATACACTAGCTGCTGAAGTAACAATAGTGTGTCTGTGTCGGAGAGATCTTTTGACAAAGAGATGCAGTCATCCTCTTAATTGTTAGAAGCCAGTCTTTTCAGGGGTCTTTTTTGTCTCTGCCCTGGTCTCTATGATCACAGTTTGTAGCTTAGGTTTAACCATAGCATAGTTGTCTTTTCATCGAAAAGATTTCTTGAATTTTTCGTAATAGAGTTTTAAACAAATCTGTGAGTCTTTCCCAATTAGCCTTTGAGGTTTGGTAAAGTAACTCCCTACGATCCGCAGTAGGGACAGAAGTTGTTTTTGGTTTCTATTTTGTCTTCACTTTAGTTTTTTGCTTTCTTTAGAAGAAAGAAAAAGAATCCATTTTTCAATTCTCTTATCTTAAAGCATGTTGGAAATTTTCACTTCTTTGTTTGATTGAGTAGTTGGTTGTTAGCATTAATAATCAAGGAAAAGTTTTTATTTCATAATTTCTTGGATGTTTATTTACGACAATAAGTATCTCGTAGTCGAGTAAAATCCTGTGTTGATTTGGTTGTTCAAAGATCTTAGAAAGAAATAGTTTGAAAAGTTGTTTAAAGTGCAAATATGAATTTGTCAAGAAGAAGTTATTTTGTTTCCAGCTTCATGTTTATCTTCTCTTTCGTCTCTCAAAACATAACTAGTTTCACTTTCATAACCTTTGATGTAAGACAAGCCATAAAAAATTAACGCTTAATTAAAATCAACTAGAATTTATGTTTATAGGGTCCATCAACTAGTCTAGGCTAGATCCTTGATTTAGGTTGGAGAGGAAACTCTTCAAGGCTGCAAAACATACATAAGAGTCTGTGATAGGGAGTGTTAAAAGTCCAGTATCGTGAAATTTATCTGGGACCCCCCTCTAACATAGGGTATAAACACGAGGTCACGTGCGAAAAGGTAGCAGAGATAACCCCTCCAAAGCCGAACCAAGTGTAGTGGGGAACGGATATAGAGGGCTTGTCTTGGGATTCCGTCGATAGAGTTTTCCACGGAGCTTCATGGGTCTCGAATACATTCAAGGCCCTCAGTTGTCTTCCAGACCACTTGTTTTCGATTCCCTTGAAAAGTTTTGGATTTGATACCCTACTCATTGCGGTCCACCCGACTGTCGATTGTACCCACCTGGTGACTGCTCACGCTTTGAAAACCTAGTTTCCTTTATTTTAGAGACTTACACAGGTGATTGCGGGGGTAGACTGTGGTACCTAGGATAGACATCGGGCCACACTTTGTAGAGTATACCTAGAGGGTTCTTCCATATTTGAGTCGCACTTGCACCGGTAAGTTTCTCTAGTGTTGGTTGTTGTAACTGTTCTTCCAACTAGTTAGTGATTGCTTGTTTTATCTCGTAGGGACTTCTTCTAGTGTGAGTTGTTCTAGAATGAATAGAAAGCCATAGTGTGTCTTTGATCTCCTCACACAGTGGAGGATCATGAGCTCCACCGATCACAAAGGCTTCTTGGCCTGCCACCGGTCACACTGGAGCCACCCCCGCCACTACTAAGGTGAAAACTAGACCAACAAGGGTCTTTTGAAGAGACCGAGTCATAGGAAACTATGTCCGACCAATCTCCAGAGGAACCAACCATTTCAAACCTTGGATTGGAAGTTCTTGGTCCATCTGAAACTCTGACCAGTGATCTTCTGATGCCCATCATCGTACAGACTTATCCTTACGAGTGCCAGATAGTGTTATAAGCAGCAATGGAAACAAATGTTGCCACTTCTTCTGGGAATTCTCATATTCCTGCTACAGTTGTCACCACAGGGGGTGTTCCACCTCCTAACCCATTTTTGTCACCCCGGGCCACCATGGTTTCGACTGCCTCTACCTCAGGCAATGGTCTGATTTCGTCTATGGTGGCGACCACTGCTCCTTTCACTCAAAGTGTGACAGACCCTCCATTCTCATAAGGGATGCCTAGCTCAGGTACGATCCCTGTACTTTCCTTCTCCACTTTACAGAATTTAGGTCTGGGGATAGGGAGCTCAAACACTCCTCTGCAAGGATCCATGGGAGGCACTTCAACTTCCTATAATGCTTTCCCTTACGGAGGAGGTCATATACCTCCTTCGTACCCTTCGCTCGATGGTGCTCACCAGCACTCCGCCAGGCCGAACACACACCATAGTTCATTTGGAGCAGGGAGTCAAGGAATACCTTCTCATAGCATGTTGGTAGGCTCGACACCATTTTCTTTGTTCGGTGCATTTGGTAACAACACTTTCTTGTCAGCTTCTTTCCCGACCGAGGGCAATCCTAATTATGGACAACAAAATCCTATGCAGGGTACTATTCCTGCACAAGGGGAAAACCTAGGAATTCCTTTCGCACAAGGACCTTGGAATCTGTGGCAGGGACCTTTTCCATCGTCAGGGATGTCAATTGGGGGCAACCCCTTCCACAACCCATTGAACCCCGAGCAAGGTGCAAGACCTATGCCCATGGGACTGGTATGGGGTAACCTTTCCCACAGTCCTTTGAATGCAACGCATGCCGAACCATCTACGTCCTATTTTGGGAATTAGTCGATGATGTCTCCACAAATGTAGAATTCATACGCTGTTCATGGCCATGGTTTTTACCAGAACCTTGGCTAGGAAACCAGCTTTTCCTAGAAACCTGGTGCCAATCAAACTCCAGGCCCCTTTTTCCATGGTTATAGCCAACAACCCAAACTACCATTCCTGGCAACCTTGCATTTGACAGACTTGACTAGGTTGTTGAATGACCCTATCTGTCACGATCCACATTGGCCCCCTATGCCGATGAAGTTACCTTCAGACATACCAAAGTTTGATGCCAAACCTATCAAAGATCCAGTAGATCATGTGACTACCTTTCTCCTTTGGTGCTTATCTAATTCATTGAAAGACGACTCCGTACAATTGCGTTTGTTTCAATGCACTCTCATTGGGAGTGCTGCGAAATGGTACATTGAGCTCGACCGCTCAAGATACTCTTCCTTCGACGAATTGGAAATGGATTTATTAAACCATTTCCAATTACCCGTGAGATACGACGTCGACATAGAATTTCTAGCCAATTTCGAACAGACAAAGGAAGACCATATCTCTGATCACATCCGAGAATGGAGACATCAGAAGAGTTTGATTAAAGTACCAGTCCCACCAGCATTCCTGCTTGAGTGGTTCCTTAAGTCTTTGGTCCCACAATTATCCAAAGACGTCACAACGTCGGGAGTGTTTTCTGAAGAAGATGCAATCATGAGAGCTCAACAGCATGAGCTAATTTATTCTCAGTTTGGTCTATTGTACAAAAATTTTCCGGATGCACCACAGTTAATACTTGATAAAAATAGACAATTATCTCGACCACATGCCGATGGTATTGTTGGTTCAGCACAAGAAAATATCGCTGATCAACTGATGAAACAATTGCAGCAATTGTTGATACATCACAAAGTGACTAGCCAGACCACTGATCTGGTTGCCCCCCCTACCCAAACGTTGGATGTACATAGTGTGCAATTGACAAACCCAAAGGCCACCCAACAGCCTAACGGAAAGAAGAAACAACGAAAAAAGGGTAAGGGGGATAAGAAACCTACTAATAATGCTGGTGAGGGAAATACAGAAACAAGGAAGTCGAAGTATCCGTGCAACCTATGCACGGAAGACCACCTGACTCATCAGTGCCCTCAGCTTGCGAAGGCCCAAACTTTATTGGCACAGTAGAAACCTGCTGTGTTAACGAACCCATTTCAACATGGGAAAAATTTAACCCAAGCCTCTACAAGAATGAAAGGGGGCAGTCAAGGACCCCCTCCAAGTTCGAGCAATCCTGTGTCTGTGAATGTGTATATGATGAAAGGTGATGCCTATATATCAACTAGGGAACATGACTACAGCAAGCCAAGCACCTCTCAGAAAGGTAAAGAAGATGAAATCCCATTTCTTCCTCTCTAGATCAAAAAGACGTTGGGTGAAACAATGACACGCATCCCAAAAGGCACGTTCAAGAAAGCTTCTCATAATCCAAATGCAAGGGCCGCCCAAAACTACTATGTGGTGGAGGATTTGTCTCAAACCCCTTGTGTGATGTCTTCTTTGGAGGTCCTCCAGAGTTTCCCTTCCCAGAGAAAAGATCTATTAGTCATGTTAGCACTAGAAGTCACCTTCAGATTGCTTGGAAGGTAAGCCTAGTACCCATCAGGTTATATGTGAATGTAAGAGTGTTTTAAAGGGTCAAATGGAAAATACTTGAAATGATAATTTTCCAACTCAGAAACAAGGCTAGCAATGCACCAACAATTAAGGTCTTGGATAACTTCAATCAGTAGTTTGGGAGTAAATATGAATAGAGGGAATACTTGAGTGAGAGGAGTGTATGGACTGCTGCAAACATCAGGTCTACAAAAGTCTAAGGAAGAAATTTTCTAATCACAAGATATTCTTGACATCAGAAACTAAGGAAACTAAATAAACATCATGATAATATAATGATCAAACATCCATCATAAAATCACCACAATAATTCATGTGAATCATTCAAAGCATGAAAATTTAGCATCAGAAGCAAATAGACTGATAAAGAATTGATTTCTATTAGTAAAAAAGTCTTAAGTCCAGTACATAGCTAGATCACAGTCACTTCATCAAAATATTACAGTCTAAGTGAGCCTTTCTCAACCGTCCCCCTCTAGTAAAGCAATTGATCTATCTATTTATAACAAAAAGGAGGCAACAGTTGGAGGTACGAGATGGCCTCCTTCTCTTAAAAAACTCTAAACATTTATTTTATTTAACAACTTATCTAACCACCTATGCTACAAAAAAGAAAAATGTTGGTGACTACTCCAACTGAACTTCAAACTGATTTGATTTCCTTTGTTGTGCAACTCTTTGTTTTCCATGTCTCTCTAAAATCATGTGGTTGTCTTAATGATGCCAACTACCTTCTCCATCATCAATCTATCCCAAATCTATTAGTTTGGTCCTCCTATATCCCTGGGGTTTGTTCGCAGTTTCATTGGGTGGCACATCTGGGTAGCGCACTACTAGGAGAAAAGGTAGCACCACTGTGTTGCATATGTGTGATAGCTTTTTCCCGCTGTGAAATATTTAGTAGCGCCTGTGCATAGCACCACTGTGTTGCATATCTGTACAGACTCTTCTCTCTGCCAAATATTAGGTAGTGCAGTATTATGGAAGGAGACGACGTTCAACCACCGTCAACCACCCCAATAACTGCTTTCTCGGGATCAGGTAAGGCCCGATCAATTCTACACTTGGAAAACTTGGCGACCCTTTTCTGCCTTCTGGAACTAAGCTGGACCTTCATGAAGGGACTCAACAGTTGGTTGTGAACGAGGCCCTGGCGAGGTGATGGCACAAGAAAATTGGACAAAGGTGGCCAGGTGGAGGGGACACTGAGGCTGGAACATCGAGCAATGAGGTGAAGTGTCATGAAGAGGTGATGAGGAGGCCGCAGTGTGATGGGTCAGCAAGTGGGGACACAACACAGGTGGAGGTGGCATGGAGAAAAGGGAGGTACAGGTGTCGAGAAAGGAGAGGGAAAAGGGAATGAGGTGGGCCAGAATGGCGCTGAGTGGGAAACAAGTGTGAGGAGGTGAGAGGAGGAACGGCAGCGGGAGATGTGACAGGGGGAAAGAGAGAGGTTGGGTGGAAGACACATGTTAGAAGGAGGTGAAGGTGATAAACCAAGGAGGTAAGTGGTATAGCACCG
>SNQJ01S0031012.1:98447-109992 GCA_010110895.2 Picea sitchensis | reverse complement strand
ACATTATTCCGGACCCCCTCCCATTGAAGGTAGAATGGTGGATGGGGTTCTAGAATTGGACCTCGTCCGTAGATCTGAGCACGTGGCTCTTAGCTGCTCAGATCCATGCGCCATTTAAACAAATGTGCTCGATCCCAAACTTAGGAGAGGTGGGTTTTGACCCATTTCATACCATCTTCTAGCCCTTCCTTCTATATGACCTTGGCACTAGGACCATGGGCCCAACACCCTGAGGGCTTAACACTTCGCATTTCTAGGTTTCCTAATGCAATGGAGAGACCCCATGTCTTTTGAAATCTCAATAGCCTAAACTGCGATGGTTCTTAATCGTGCGCCACATGTCCCTTAGATGGACGATTCAGACTACTTCGGTGCTTTGAATTTGACTATCCCGAAAGACCCCATCTACGGCTCAAATCTTGAGCCGCATGTCTTTCCTGATGGACGTCTGAGATCTTTCCTTGATCAATGGTCCTGATCCTTTCAGGACTTCTTGCACCCAGGGATTCATGATGCATCTCTTCCCCAATTTCTCGATGACTAGAACCGCAAAATGGCTCAAGCACTACCATCTGTCCTCTTTCTTTAGACCCCACCTTTCCATAGAACTCTGGGCTATGACCGTGGGCTAGGCTCTTGGGGCTTCGCATTTTTCATTTCAAGGTTTTGAAACCCAAGGGAGAACCCTGTCCTCCCAACTTGGATCCCCGAAATGTTGACTCCCGAAATGTCAACTAGTTGCCACCTGTCCCCACTGGATTGGACATCCCCGATCATTTTGACGATATGGGTGCTATATCTTGTGCTAAACCTC
This sequence comes from Picea sitchensis, assembly GCA_010110895.2. Lineage (NCBI taxonomy): Eukaryota > Viridiplantae > Streptophyta > Pinopsida > Pinales > Pinaceae > Picea > Picea sitchensis. Next base: position 109,178 of record SNQJ01S0031012.1, on the reverse strand, counting down.
ACATAGCTCCATTGATCGCAATTAACCTTTGACCATCGATATTCTCCATCGATAGATCCTCACCGTTGAATACTGAAGCCACCTGCCTGCAAGCATTTTAAGCCCGAAATAGACTTCTCTGAGTTTTGCGCTAGGTTCTTCTTACACAGGTCGTGGACCTGGATACTCTTTTCCCATGATAGAAATTGGTGATAACAAGCTACTTTAGGATCTGTTGAGACTTGTAATCCATGTACGATCATGCTTTATACGATCGACTTAAAACCTCGTCTCCCTTACCACGTAGCGTTCCAGATAGTAGTGGCTTACACCATGAAAACTTTTACTAGGAACATTTTCCACACGGTGGTTGATGAGGGTGCCTCGACATGCGTAATGTATTTGGCGTGTTGGAAAGCCATTAGCCAGCCTGCTTTGTCTCCGTCACATACTCTTCTTACTGCTTTTGATGGTCGTTCATTCCAACCACATGGCATCATCCCCTCTTTTCCCATGCAGTTAGGAGGGAAGACCGTGTGTGTCAAGGTTGAAGTGGTTGTTTGCACAGGGGCAGACCCGGGGTTCAACGCTACAACAACGCACCAACAAATCCCTAACTACTGGCCCTTTCGGAAGCACTTGTGAAGCAGATGAAGTCTCACCCGAGATAGAGGTAGGGGTGGTTGCAAGACTTAGATTTTTGCAACCTTAGCTGGGACACAGATATGTTAATACGACACTTAGAAAGCACTTAGCATAGATCATTCATCGGTATTTAACCCTTATTAAACTTCACAGATAACATAGAGCATCACAGTATTCACCTAGATCTAAGATATTTTAACACTTAGCAACAGTAAAGTAGATCAGATCCTGGAGATCAACACTAAGAAACTTCACGCATATCAGATCTAGTATACACACATCTTAAGAAGCACAAAGCATAAGTAGATCTATCTATCAAGCACTTAGCATCATAGAAATAACCATATCAGTTCGGGAAGGTTGCATCTTCTAGTAGCTCCCATGCAACAAAAGCTATAAGTATCAATAGCCAGCTGAAATGGAATTCATGCCCCTGATCCTGGGCTTCTCTGAAATCAATCTCTAGTTGATTCACCAGGTACTTCACCCAGTTCATCTATAATCCCTCTGTGCACTTCCGTGCGAGGTCAACTACAAAGCTGGATACTTGCGTTGGTCTGTTCTTGCGAACTAGCTTCCCTGCGATCAATTGAAAAGTGAGACACACTGCACCTTTCTCAATAGAAGCTACCTTATATCCTCACGTGCCCTTCTCAACAAAGCCATAGGTTTCTTTAATCCTCTATGCTAATGCTTGGTATGAAGTCTTTCCAGGGTAAAAATCTTATGGGTCAGTGCCCTGCATGCTCAGTCTTATGATCCGATTGATCAAGGTCAGATCCACAGTGATGCAACGGTTCAACCATAGGTATCCTCTATGGTAGCAGGACAACAATAGTTTTTCACATGCATTTACTTCCTGGTGTCTGTCGAAGTGCGGGATTTTCATCACGTTCAACAAAGTGGACTATGTGAGGTTCATCGTCCATTGCTGAGGGATGATCCTTGAATTCTTTCCCTTGGTTCTAGTTAGGTACTTGTATGGGGAAAGCATGTTGTAAACTTTACGATTGCTCAGGTTGAAGTCACTAAACTTCAATGTTGTGATATTGTCTTGATCGGCACAAACTGCACGCACCCCTTTTGGTAGGTACGTAGTGATCATAGCATACTCGAAGTCTCGGGGAACATTGTCATAGTTTATGTCACCATGCAGAGGGGGTAGGTAAGCGGGCAGGATGGATGGAACCAACTTCGCGCTGGCCACATCATTTTTATGTTTGGTTCTTCTTTCTGCGCTGGCTCTAGATGTTCCTGCTCAAGCAGTCGACGGGGAGGCTTGCGCTCCTCTCATCGATGATGCCTATAAACCAGTAGACAGTCCTCTCTCTGACATGACTTTCTTGGCTCTGAGTCTATTGAGTACCTCTCTTACAGATTCTTCAGTTGCGCTAAATTCGTCGGACATATGCACTCAACAAAATAATCAGTTTTTACAATGATCTCAGATACTGTACTCAGATGTATAATCAGATTGCAATGACCACTGTATACAATCACTAGTTTGTGGGATTCAAATTCTTAGTTGGAAAAAGTGTTCTTCAAGCATGGCATGACGAGCTAAATAAGATATTCAGAAACAGTTTTCTTGCAATGGGTATGAAGCTTCCATTAACATTGATCTATCCATTATGGTGTGGTCCAATGGTCTAGTGATGATCCATTAATGCTTTTCTATCTATTTGGGGTGGAATTCGAATGGATATATCGGTCCAACGACTATATTGCTTCACCATGGCGAAGTGCCATAGGTCATTGTCCTGATATCTCACCGAAGCTCAAATTATGCAATTTTTCTTTCGGCAATGTTCCATCTGGAATCTCCTGTAATTTTTCAATCTTCACCCTCTTCTTACTTAACTTTGTAGCCTTCTTCCTAGTAATCTTCAACTCAGTCTGTCTTTTTCCATTCTGATTCCTATCTTCCTTTAGCATAGTCACTGTGCGTTGTTGAGAATGTTTCAGGGGTAATACCTCTTCTGTATCTGGAGTAAGTACTTTAGTCTACTATGAGCCTTTTGACATTCTTTCAACTTCGACATTAGGGTCTCTAGTGTCAAGGGGCTTTGATCTATTCTTCTATATCAACTGTGCAATCTTCTTGGTCATTAAGTCTTTTAATTCTTGTTTCTTCTGTTCCAAAGCTTATGTTTCTTCCTTCCGTCTAACTTTATCTCTATCAATCCAAGGTTTTCCAAGAAGCATAGTGAATGGGGCTCTATCCTCAATAAATCTGATAATCTCAAAATCTTCCTTTGTTGAAGTTCCATTAGCATTCATAGACATTTGAGTGAGCCTTCCACATAGGTTCACCAGTTTTCCTCTGAATAACCCTATTCCATTTAGTGAAGGGATCATAGTAGGCCTTCCTATAGCTTCCCAAGTTCTTTCTGTCTTGACATTCACCTGTGTTTCCTCATCTAGAACACATTCAAGGTCGAAATCTTCTATTCTTACTTCGAATTGCTCTTTTTCATTAAAGACCTCTGATAATCTAATATGTCGGTGATCCTTCAAGATGTCTTTCATTTGTAGTAATATCTTCTTTGATTCTTTCTGGGGTTCCGCTATTTCTGGATCTGCCTTAGGGTGTTCTTCAGTTAGATTCATTCTTTTGAGCTTAGCAATCATTCTAGGGCAATCCAACACTTCATGGTCTAAATCTTTGCAACAGAGACAACTGGGTTTTCCACTAGGGAATTCCTTAGCTAGATGTCCCAATTTTCTGCAACTTTAACAAAGGGTTAATCCTCTCTTTCTTGTAAATGATCCCCAACCTTATTTGTACTGTGCACTAGGATCATGGTAGGTATCCTGCAAAAAAATATTTCTAAGATCCTGCATCCATTTGTTAGTCCAAACATTCTTTCTATACATAGGTATAACATATCTATCATATCTATTCATATCAAACTTTCTTTCATCTACTAGTGCCCTAGTTTTCAAGCTAGGATGGAATCTATCAAAAATACCTAGATCCATGTTTTAGAAACAAAAATTTCCACTTATCTTAATTCTACAAAGCACAAAGATTTCAAATCTAGAACTTTCTTACCTTTATCAGAGCACAGAGCTTACAGATCTTACCTCTTTTCTGCAGATCTGTCTTTCTTTCAAAAATTCCCTCTTTTGCTTTTTTTCCAGAGCATGGAGCATTCAGATCTTGCTTCTTTTCTTCAATATCAACCTCTTTTCTTGTAGATCTGACCTTTCTTTCTTGGCACAAAGCTTCACAGGTCAAGTAGGATATTGCGCACTAGGGAAATAGATCTACACACAGAGCTTTATTTGCACAAAGCTTATTCTTCTCTAGTTCCTAGCGATCACAGTTCCAGGTCCCGGCAATAGAACCATTTGTTGGTACAGGGGAAAACTCAGGGTTCAACGCTACAACATCGCACCAACAAAGGCCTAACTATCGACCCTTTCAGAAACACCTGCAAAGTAGATGAACTCTCACCCGAGGTAGAGGTAGGGGTGGTTGCAAGACTTAGATGTCTGCAACCTTAGCTGGGACACAGATATGTGATTAAAACACTTAGAAAGCACTTAGCATAGATCATTCATCAGTATTTAACCTTTATTACACTTCGCAAATAGCACATATCATCGCAGTATTCACCTAGATATAAGATATTTTAACACTTAGCAACAGTAAAGTAGGTCAGATCTTGGAGATCAGCACTAAGCAACTTCACACATATTAGATATAGAGTACACACATCTTAAGAAGCACAAATCATAAGTAGATCTATCTATCAAGCACTTAGCAGCATAGAAATAACCATATTAGTCAAAGCACAAAGCATAACACACAGATTTACATGGTTCACCCCCACCCTAGGGCTACGTCCACCAACTCTTCTTCTTTATTAGTATCTTCAATCATTAGTTACAACATAGAGCCTCAAACCCTTCTTCGCAAAGGATAGAAGATTTACACAACTCGCTAGATCCTTCTTCCTTGCGCTTCCACACAAAGCCTTCCACAACCTTTTACAACAACTTGCACTTAGCTCTACAAGCCTCTTACAATCATGCACAGAGCATTTACATTCCACATATGATCACATAGATCTAATTACTAGCACCAAGACATTGGCCTTTCCTTACATTGCCTAAGTATCTATTTATACATTACAAAAGTGGGCCTAAGTGTGGGTAAACCCACGGGCCGACATCCCTTTCCCATTACATTAACCCAAAAATCCTAAAAGGGCCCAAAAGTGGACTGAAATCTTGTCATCTCTTGCTTCGCTTGGCGCTTCGTCTTTGACAGGTTGTCGAAGTCCCAAAAATGGTCAAATATGACCAAGTGTTCCTCAAGACTTGGTCAAGGGCCAATAGTGGTCGATGTGTCTCTCGACTACAACCTCTTGTTAGGAAGGATTTGGACCTATGCCATGCAAGTGGTGGTCGCTATAGTTTTTCGAGTCTTATTTTTTCCACACGAGGGTCGGATCGTGACCATTGATCAGTTGTCTTTCTCCCATCCTGACCCTTCGTTGGGGGCATCCGCAATCCCGATGATTGATAACCCTCAACCTGGCATCATCAACATAGGGGTTGTTTTGTGCCCATGTTTGATGGGTACTTTCGATTACCCGCCTCCTCAAGGCAATGTTAAGTTCATATCAGACCACCATAAGGTTGAGATTTTTTAGGTCTCGTCGTTTCATACGACTTACTTCAACAATCCATGGACTCTTCCTTCCCCATTGGCCACAATGGAGGGGACAGGGCACCATGGTATGGCCATGCCCTTGTCTGCGGTAGAAGTTGCATACTCTTTTGTTCATCAAGCTTCCATCGACCCCGATTCGACTCCTGCACAAGAGTTAGATCCGATTCTAGAGCCTATTTGGGCTCAAGGTTCCCTTGCCAATACTGATTCTTTAGACTTAGTCTTGCCCTCAAACGAAGTGATCATTGAAGCAACGACTAGTCTGGACAAACCTTGGGACGATCTACATCACAAATCTTATTTTCTCCCAGAGTTAAGAAGAATTGAAGCTGGGGAATTCACTTTGACTATGACTAGAGATAGGCCTTTTCCTATCAATCCCTTGGCTACACATGTTGTTTATGCCGAGGGTAATATGGAAACCATTGTTGAAACTATACCTATTAATATCTCCAGAACCCCTCACGTCATGGAGAATGTTTTCGTCAGAGCCAACTGTTCCCCCAAAGAGATTCGAATCTACACAGATTTATTCAAAGAATTATGTGATGTTTTTGCTTGGTCTTATGAGGAAATACTAGGCATCAATCCAAAAATTGTTGAACATGAAATCACAACTTATCCTGATGCTAAGCCAGTCCAGCAGAAGATTTGTCTAGTTAATCCTAAGAAAGCAACAACTATTAAGGTTGAAGTAGAAAAACTACTCAAAGAAGGTTTTATCTACCCCGTCCATTTGACCCAGTGGGTGTCAAATCCCATGCTGGTCGACAAAAAACAGGGTACGATTCACGTATGTACGAACTTCTGTGATTTGAACAAGGCCTGTCCAAAAGATAATTTCCCTACACCATTTATTGACCAGATAGTCGATGAATGCATAGGTTGTGAGGCCTTTTATTTCATGGATGGTTTTTCTGGATACAATTAGATACAAATCAAACCTGAAGACCAACACAAAACAACTTTCATTTGTCCATGGGGTACATTCGCTTATCGTAAGATGCCTTTTCGTCTAAAAAATGTTGGAGCTACTTTTCAGCGGGCCATGTCTTTTGCTTTCCATGATCTCAAACATATAGTCGAGGCCTACCTAGATGATTTAGCATAATGTTCTCGTAAGAGAACTGATTATCCCACACACCTCCGACTTATCTTTGAGCGATGTCGCTATTTCTGGATACGCTTGAATCCGAACAAATACAATTTTTGCGTAACGTCAGGGTGTCTGCTAGGTTTCATAGTTTTGAAAACAGGGATCATGGTTGATCCTCTCAAGGTTAAGGCAATAGTTCAGTTGCCTCCCCCGCATACAATCCTTCATCTTCAGATTTTATAGGGAAAAGCGAACTTTTTGCAGCTTTTCATCGTAAACTATGTCGAGATCACAAAGGAATTTATCCATTTACTGAAGAAGGATGTTCTTTTCCATTGGGATGAAGCTACTTAATGCTCTTTTGAAGCGTTGAAACGTGCCCTCACGACTGCCCCTCTACTTCAACCACCCAATTATAATAAAGATTTCTTATTGTATTTCACTATGGCAGAGTCGACCATCGGTATGGTCTTAGTTCAAGAGGATGATTTACTCTTAGAATATGTGATTTATTACCTGAGTTGAGGCCTGGTTGGATCGGAACTCAATTATTCCCACATTGAAAGACTTGCATTGGCAGTAGTTCATGCTGTCCAATGGTTCCATCATTACATATTGCTTCACAAGACCACCATCATTGCAATTGTGAATATGTTTCAATATGTGTTGACATGATGGGTAATTGGCAGAAAGATCAGTGGATGGATAGTTGTACTCTAGGAATTTGACTTAGATTTTGTTTCAGAAAAATCCAAAAAGTCAATGGTCTTTGCAGAAATCATTTCAGAACTTCTGGTCGTGTCAGGTGATGTTATGCCCGAAGATTCACCTATTCAAGGAGAAATGTTTTTGATCGCGGCTTCGGACCCCTGGTATGGAGATATAATTGTCTATCTCTAGACTTTGAAGTGCCCCACATCTGCTTCTCATGATGAGAATCGCCGTATACGCCACCAGGCCAAGAAATATCTCATACTCGAAGACACGTTGTATTGTTGAGGTGTAGATTGCATCCTTCATCGGTGCCTCACTCATGAAGAAGTAGAACTCGTGCTTAACAATTGCCACACTGGAGCGTGTGGCAGTCATTTTTCTGGGTTGGTAACAACCCAAAATATTCTACGAGCTGGTTACTTCTAGACGACATTAATAAAAGATTTTATTGAATCAGTCAAGAAGTGCCACCCGTGTCAAATCTTCTCTTGGAATATGAGGGCACACCCCGCTCCCATGTTTCCCGTCATCATCGTTGGTCCCTTCACCCTGTGGGGGATTGATTACACTACATGCAACCCCCCTTCAGCAAGGGGGCATCGTTATATCATCGTAGTAGTAGACTACTTCACAAAGTGGGTCGAAGATATGCCAACATTCAAGGATGATGGCGAGACTGTCGCTCTCTTCTTGTTTAACCATATTATAGCAAGGTTCGGCATCCAGAGAGAGATTGTCATTGACCATGGCAGTCACTTCCAGAACACAATGATGATCGAGTTAACATCAAATCTTGGGTTGAGGCAAGAAAATTCGTCACCTTACTACCCACAAGAAAATGGTCAGGTGGAGGCTGTCAATAAATCTCTTAAAACCATTCTACAATGAACGATCAATTCGACCAAGTCAAATTGGAATTTGATGTTATACTCGGCGTTATGGGCCTACCGAACATCTATTAAGACTGCAACTGGTTTCTCACCTTTCCACCTCGTTTACGGGCTGGAAGCAGTCTTTCCTATAGAGTGTCAGATCCCGTCTCTAAAATTGGCAGTACAGTTATTGCCAGATACTTCATCACTTGAAGAGCGTTTATTATACCTCGAGTAGCTTAATGAGTAGCATCGAGATGCGACCTTGGCCAACGAGGCTCACAAAAAAAAATTCAAGTGTCAGTATGATCGGTCCGTTCGTTCTCATATTTTCTCTAAAGGTGACCTTGTCCTGGTCTATGACCAAGATAAGGACCCCCTGGGGGTAGGCAAGTTCAAACCCATGTGGTTCGGACCTTTCATCATAAAAGAGGTTCTAAAAAAGGGCGCTTATTGTCTGGTAGAATTTGAGGGAAATGCTTTGATAGAGCCTAGAAATGGGCTCTACCTCAAGAAGTATTACTCATAGGTAGGTCACCTTGGGTAAATTTTTGTAACATATGTATAGTTCATGTACATTTACGTTTTCAATTTTTTTCTTTTTTGGTTTGGTGGACATGTCCTCTTGATGTCATATTTTTCACTGTGGTAGATGTCAAGTGAATCAGAGGTGTTCGTTGGGTTTGCAGATGGTGCTAGCCGACACACTCAGAGGCTTGCTTCTGCAGCTTGGGTAATTTACACACTTCAAGGCCAGTTGCTATCTTCAGGAGGTATGTGTTTAGGTAACACCACAAAAAATGTCATCGAATACAATGTAGTTCTAGAGTTGCTTTGTGACGCTTTGTCACAGGGTATCTTTTGCCTCCGAGTATTTTTAGACGCTCAGCTGGTTGTGTCTCAGTTAAATAGAATTTACCGCATTTATTATCCTACTCTACACCGACGATTCCTTAGGGTACGTCTCTTAGAACAAAGCTTCAATTACATTACGTATATCCGTGTTCCTAGGAAATTGAATCAAGTTACAAACACCTTAGCTAATCATGTATTAGATTGGCATATTGCACACATGTAAGGAAACGCACACACATGCACATGCAAATACATTTGTAAAATAGATGTAGTCCATAACACATAAAAAAGACATAAAAATCCATATATAATATCAAAAATATCAGAGTACATGGGTGGGCGCAAGCGCCTCAAAAATACGTCCAGTAAAGAGTCACGGGGCTTATGCCCTCAAAAATATACAAGTAGTGCCCTCGTCACATAAGCAGTCTAGCCTAACTAAGGACAGGTCCTGTTGGCCCCGTTATAATGATCAATGGTGTTTGCCAAACATCGAAAATTCTGGACCCACGTCCGTGTTGCCTCCACTACATGAGGCTGCATAGATGGTGGAAAATCCTCGATCTCTGCCATGGTGTTGTTGGGAAATAATACCCTACGGACTAACAAGCTAGGGCTAAACTTGCATGCAGATAATGACCCTAAAGAAATCACTTTTAACCTATCACCCCAAAACTAAAACCCCTTTTTCACATGCAAACATGGAAAGAACCTACTAACCTTTTTACTGATGTTTGGTGTAGATCCTCCGTTGCACTTTGTCCGCTTGCTTGCGCTGCTCCTTCCAAAAACAATCCTACAATCAAGACAAAACACTACGCATGCATGCTATTTTTCTACTTGAGGGTTAGAGATTAAGTATAAATCGAATAAATCATGTATAAATCATGCATTGGGACGGGAAAAGTATTCTTTTATTAATCTCAAGATGAATCAACTTACAATAATGATAGAGATCGGCCACCATTCCTTGATCCTGATCCTGGGATCCTCCTCTTCTTTGTCCTCCAACTGCTTTGCTTGAATTCTCCTTAAGCTTGAGGAAAGGCTAAAGGGTTGGGACAAATGGATTCGGCAATTGGGCAGAGTTTCTTTGCTATGATTTTCCTCCCCAGATGGTACCCCTACCCCTTCTTTTATAGGCTAGAAGGAGCTAGGGTTTTGGACGAACTCTCGGCCATGCATGGCCAATTCTGTTGTTGGGAAATAATACCATACAGACTAACAAGCTAGGGCTAAAATTGCATGCAGATAATGACCCTAAAGAAATCACTTTTAACCTATCACCCCAAAACTAAAACCCCTTTTTCACATGCAAGCATGGAAAGAACCTACTAACCTTTTTACTGATGTTTGGTGTAGATCCTTCGTTGCGCTTTGTCCGCTTGCTTGCGCTGCTCCTTCCAAAAACAATCCTGCAATCAAGACAAAACACTACGCATGCATGCTATTTTTCTACTTGAGGGTTAGAGATTAAGCATAAATCAAATAAATCATGTATAAATCATGCATTGGGATGGGAAAAGTATTCTTTTATTAATCTCAAGATGATTCAACTTACAATAATGATAGAGATCGGCCACCGTTCCTTGATCCTGATCCTGGGCTCCTCCTCTTTTTTTTCCTCCAACTGCTTTGCTTGAATTCTCCTTAAGCTTGAGGAAAGGCTAAAGGGTTGGGACAAATGGATTTGGCAATTGGGTAGAGTTTCTTTGCTATGATTTTCCTCCCCAAATGGTGCCCCTACCCCTTCTTTTATAGGCTAGAAGGAGCTAGGGTTTTGGACGAACTCTTGGCCATGCATGGCTGGGAGTTTCAGTTAACTGACCCATAGCTTTTTGTCCCATCGGAAAATTTCCTGTTTTTGTGTTTTGTTAGGTAAACGC